>BGPR01019471.1:0-29232 GCA_013235015.1 Araneus ventricosus
AAGTGCTCGGAACATGCAAAATCAATTCTGTCTTTCGTTACATGTATACCGAAATCGAATACTTTAAAAGATGTACGTTCAGCTCACATTATTATGATATCAAAAATCTGTTTCTTTATTTTACATCTGATAGATGTTTAAGTTGTGGCTGATGCGGATGTAGGATGAAAAATTATTTACAGATGTTTTACCAACAAAACGAAAATACAAAAATGTCTTTGTTTAAGGTCAGCCTTAATTATTATTAATTTAAAAATATCTGTATTCATTTTTTTCTCATACAATTAAAACATTTTTAAATTGGTAAAAATATTTCTAAATCAGCTATATGGTGCTAAGATGTTCTCTCAATTGCTCTTGAAGCTTGTTTTTTTTCAGTCAGTGCAGGGTGATGCAAAATGATGGCCCTGATAACACATGGCAATAACTTTGGTATGAGAAATCATAGAACCGTAACCGTAAACCGTACTACCCCGTCCTACATAGGCATCCAGGGACCTTTGAATGACAATCGCTGCAATAGCTCGAGTATTGAGACCAAAGTCCTATTAGCCATCACCAGCCTCCCGTAGGAGGTACTTTCTATCACTGGAGGTGGTAACCATTATTGTACTCCCAGAAGAAGCGAGAACCCACTTGCTTATCCGGCGGCTTCTCATCCATATACTCGTGGATCCCCGGGGAGTTGAACAATCATAGAAAGAAAACTGGAAAACAGTGCAGAACAAATTTTAAAAATTTGAATACTTTATAAACTTTGTATACGACTTCTCTTCCCAAATGGATAACATCCAAGTTTTAGTCCATTTCCCTGCAGACGTTTTGGAGTACGTTCATAATCACTTTTACCAGTCGCCATACATATCTTGATTTCGTACCCTGTTGCAGGCAAAGGCAGGGTACTGCAACAGAACAACATTTTTCAAACTCGAGCACGCAGAAATTATTCGCTGTTCTATAGTAACTATATTTTCAACAGCATGCAACGCTGTACATGTGTAAAGGCTGTTGTCACTGTCTCAGATGCAATGCACAAAATATTGAGCTTTGTTCAAATCTTTTCATTTTTTTTCATATCATTGCTTACTACAAAGTTATTGTCAGCTGTAATTATTCTGAAGTGCCTGAACTTCCTCCCACTCTATTCCTGTTCTGTCTGACATTCCTGTAGCTAAAAAAATAGCAATCAATATACCTCTGTATGAAAGAGTTTTCATGAGTTAGATAGAAATAATTGAAAGATAAAAAAAAAAAGAAGAAAATATTTGTTTGATTGATTATATTTAAAGTTCCACATTGCAACTACGCGAAGGAGGAGAAAGATAATGTCCATCCAAGAAAATTACAGCGATACAGACCGAAACATACCATTTTGAAAATGGAAAAAGTAGATTTAAGCTATCGTATCCACCCATTGGAAACCAGTTTTGACAGTTTCATATGCGAAAACAATCATTTATTTAAGAGCAAGGTAACTATTACATAAACTCAGATCACTCGAATTTGAGATTGCAAATATCATTCTTGAAAAAACAAAAAAGCAGCTTTTCGTATGGATAAAGATATGTATTAAACTCTGAACGTGAAGAAAAAATATATTGACACTTTAAAGCTATGTAGTTATTTCTCCACTGGAGGAAACGAAATTTCTAATATTTAATATGCTGTGTTGCTATGTTTTGTATATATACATATGCTTAAAATGTATTGCTAAATGCACATCCAATCTACATGTATAAAATAGAGAAAAGATATTGTAATTTTAACTTTCCTTTTCCCAATTCGAAAGTATTCAGCCGCATTTTTCTCAAATAAAAAATTGCTAAAGTTGTTGCTGCAGTGAGAGAAAATTGAATAGAAAGTCATCTCATATTATAATGATTGATATTCAAATAAAGTTTAAAAATAACGTTCTGGAAACCTAACTAAGCGAATCACAATCCATGGTTAAATTATAACCTATTCTTAAGAATGTTCATATTTGGAAATATTCAGAAAACATATCCGCCAAATGAAAGTTAGCTAAGTTGGTGACAAATGTTCTGTTATCCTTATTACAAAAAATAACTCATAATGATACCATCATATAAACGACGGCAAATGCGTTGCAGAAAATAGTTTCGAAAAAACTATTTACTTAAATATTACTGGAATAACCAGCGGGAGTGGCCTCCCCTAAACTTTCTCGTATACTTCTCAAAAATTTGTCATTTCCCCTCCCCCTGCGTGGATGAAAAATTCGAACCTACTGTAACCCAGAATGCAATGACTATCAAAAGGTATTTCATTGTAGATTATAGCGATTGTAAAATATTTAGGTAAAGAATTATATTCAGAGAGATGCGTATGTATTAAAACTTAGCAGTATTTATTTTCCATCACACTCTAGCAAGCTCCACTAATGCGAGGGCGTGCGCGAGCGAAAAGAAAACAGGAGAAAATGACCTCGTTCGCTATCGCTGAATAGCTTGCGCATGCGCAGATATTACTTCCAGTACGCAAGTAAAAAAATTGAATATGTAATTTGAACAGCTTTTTTTAACCGATTGAAACGAAATTTGGGCACAGATCTATAATTAATGTTAGCAAGCGTCATGACAATTTTTATTTATCTAAGCCAAAGGGTTTAGGAGATATAATTTTTACAAGTATGCGATTAAACAGTCCGACAGACAGTCAACTCTTCGATGGATTTGGTCCAAAATTTGATACGGACCTACATTCATGATGATAAAACTGTGTACCAAATTTTTTTCCATTTAGCTATTCCAATTTTTGAGTTATATTATTCACATGAACGCGGACAGACAGACTTCCTGTAGACGGATTTTGTCCAAAATTTGATAGAAACCACCTACAAATTGTGTGTAAAGATCACATACCAAATTTCATCCCGATATCTCTAATAGTTTTCGAGTTATCACGTTCACAGACACACAGACAGACATAATTCCAAAATTGTGTTTTTTGGAGTCAGGGAAGTCTAACACGTGGAGATTCGTCAAAATCTCGAATTCGAATTTTTTGACGATTACAATACTTTGTCTTTGTATACTTTGAATTCGAGAAAGTAAAAGGGACCAAAAATGTTTGTCCCATCCACAAGTTTTTTCATTATAAAATGAAATGAAGAAATGAACCAAAACAAAACATCTCGCTTTCAAAATTCGGTTACAGTTAAAAAGATAATAATAACAGACTAAAACAAAATAATTTAAAACTCCGTGGATTTGACAACAAACTCTGGCATTCTAACAGATTAGTGAACAGAAACTAAAATGCGAATGCCATCCTTTAAGTCAGCTGCTCAATATTCTTAAAATTTCAACTTCGGCATTTTTTCCCATCTATTGTCAATTTAACAGAAACACATATTTCTGAATACATAACTGTGTTTTCAATATTCTCTATATCTTCACCAATAGCTTTTAAGAAAATGAAAGAATTTGTCATAAAGCGCTCAAAACAAATTTCTTCTCTATCTCTTACACATTTAACCAATGTTTTTCTCTCATGGGGTATTCATTGCCATTTACTCAATGAATTAATTTCCGAATAAAATTAAAATTTTTACTTTGTATCGAAAACTGGATTTTCGCTGTCAACCAAATTTCTTCATCATTATGTTTCTCCTCATAGAAATCAATGCATTGTCGGAATGATTTTCATAGAAAGAATTACATTTATTTCGTTTAAACGAGATTACTGTCAGTTTTTTTTTTTTATCTCTCTTTGAAATGGAATCTTTAGTATTGATTACTACTACGAGCGTAAGTCATTAAGTAAGTCACAAAAGATAAGAAAAAAATAATTTACCATGATAATCACTTGGAAACTATTTTATTTCTCAACATAATCTCCACCAATGTTGATGCACTTATCCCATCGTTTTATCAGCGCCCCAATTCCAGCATTCATTGGTTCATTCATTGGTATCAGCGCCCCAATTCATCAACATTGGTGGAGATTATGTTGAAAAATAAAATAGTTTCCAAGTGATTATCATAGTAAATTATTTTTTTTTTTATCTTTGATTATCATAGTAAATTATTTTTTTTATCTTTGATTATCATAATAAATTATTTTTTCTTATCTTTGATTATCATAATAAATTATTTTTTCTTATCTTTGATTATCATAGTAAATTATTTTTTCTTATCTTTTGTGACTTACTTAATGACTTACTCTCGTACCACGAAACTATCGTTTTCATTTCATCCATTAACATTTCCAAAATTTCAGTGTATTTTGAAAGCACTGCGCTCACATTTCTTGTATCTTAATTCCTTACGATTATTTGGGGTCAAGTGAAGGTTCAAAAGAAAGTATAGTATAAATAATATGTGTGATAAACACTGTGAAGGAGCAAGTCAGTATTCTGATATCATTTTATTATTTCTCAAGATATCAAATTAAATTTAAATAAAGGCTTAAACACGATAACAGCCATGACATTCTTCCCCAACCAATGTCCAAATCGCAACGAAACGAAGAACTTTATTAATTCACAATTCCCCTGCGGAGTACTGGATGAAGTCCCTCTTTGGCAGAAAATGTTAAAAATCACCACATATGAATGGGTCAGAATAAAGGATTCATCTACTGGTTTGAGATAAAACAAAATTTATTACGTACGTTATTTGAATCAATTGTAATAAATCAATATTATCTTTTATTATGCCAAATCAAGCCTCTTTTCATACAGAGGTATGAAAGAAAATTTGAAAAAGGAAAGTATTTGTTTCCACTTACTGTAAATGAAGTTCTCATGGGAAAAATAAATAGTATATCTGAGTAGAAAGTTAAGTACATAGTTTTAGACTATTTTATTTATAGATCAAGTTTATTTTTTGTGTACCAGCATATGAAGATTCTGCATTAAATAAATATGAATCAATATCAAGAGGTGCACTTCATTCATTCTTCTATACTCTATTCATAGTAATTAGTTGCAAAATTTTGATATGATTCGATTTCAGGTATGAGTATATTATGATTTACCATTGAAGTGGCTTAACCCTTTAAAGGACCATTTTTTTCTAGTAATGGTATAATAAAATAGCAAATGATATAATAATAGTAATTCATTTAGTTTAATAGATGGTATTAATTTTTTGTTAATTAATTTTATTAATAAATAATTAATTACCAATTTAAGACACTCCATTAGGATTTGAGATAAGAAATAGGAACATCTAGGTTTTTGTTTCATAGAAAAATTTGACTAAAACTTACGCCAACCGCAAAAATTACATTTAAAAATTGATGAAGTTGGTAGTAAGTATATTTACCGCGGCCTTATAAACGGTTAAATTAGAATGTTCTAGTCTTGTATAACATCTACATATATGCTCTTGAACTGCTAAAGGGCCTTAACCACTTAATAGTTTTGCCCGAACACTATTCGGGCACTGCAAAAGGGGGGCTTCCTTGATTTGCCCGAACACCGCTCGAGCAAGTAATTTTTTTAAGCCAATCCACTGAGTTTCCCTGCTTTTTCACTTTCTTTACTTTGCAATATTTCTAGTAAATGGCTCTAGCAGTCTAATTAGTTTTAGATAAAAATAAAAAGTGTAAACCAGTTTTTAGGTCAGTTTAAGTTAGGTAAACCAGTTTTCAGGTCCTTTTTCCCCCTGCACTTAAAAATTATCAAAAATTAATAAAATCAATACTTATAGCTTCTTTTACTGTTGATTTGAATTCATTAAACCAATTTTAATACAAAATTGTTTACAGGAAACGTGCTTATTTTTGGACACAATATGGCAGGAAAAAGAAACTGTTACTGTTTTAGGATTGAATATCTAAAGAGACAAAAAGGTAAGAATATCTATAAAAAGACAAAGAATGATAGAAGCAATTTAATTGGTGTGCGCAAGTGCATCATCATCCAGGAAAAAATTGCTAAGTATAAAATAAATACAAATATTAAAAAAAGGGGAATGAAAAGGTGGAAGGGTAAAAAATAATAGTAGACAACGACAAGAAGTAAGGATCTGGTGAATGACTTCATCAGAGGCCAGACATTTATGCAGATTCAAAAGTGGAATAGGTTAGGAATTTTAATCCCTTCTTTTTACACTTTGTTCTGGAGATTGTCTTTAATTTCTTCTTTGTGGGTAAATGTTTTTCTTTCCAATACATTCCGGTAAGGTTCAGGCCAAAAGAGGATATTAAATTCAGACCGTAAAGTCTTTTTTCTCTACAGAAAACCTATTCCACTTTTGAATCTGCATGAATGTCTGGCCTCTGAGGAAGTCATTCACCAGATTATTATTTCTTGTCGTTGTTTACTATTATTTTTTACCCTTCCACCTTTTTATTCCCCTTTTTTTAATATTTGTATTTATTTTATACTTTTTTAGGAAGAATGTTCTAGTCTTGTATAACATCTACATCTACTCTCTTGAACTTTTGAAGTGGCTTACAGTAGAATGTTCCAGTTTTATATAATAAGTTCCAGTAGTATTTTTGCCCAGAATACATCTACGCAATCTAGCCTCCATTCCACTGAATTTCTTGAAAGAATACTAAACGTCAATATTCGCATATTAAGAAATTCTGCATATATATATCTTACATCTCAATTTTCATTTTCCTGCTCGTTTGTTTATTTCACCAAGCAAAATCTCTTAAGTACTACATATCACCAACAAGCTCGGGTTGCTTTGAATACGTCAATATATTTTTGAAAAGAAACCTTTAAAAACCAGCGGGAGTGGTCTCCCCGCTGCTCTCTCCCTCTTCTCGTATACTTCCCCAAAAAGGCGCTGTTTCCCCTCCCCCCGCGTGGATAAAAAATTCGAATCTACTGTAACCCAGATTCCAATGATTCCAGTGATTGTAAAATATTTAGGTAAAGAATCAAATTCAAAGAGATGCTTGCCGATTAAAACGCATCTATCACACACTGCTTCCACTCTCGCCGGCTCAAGGACAAAGTGACGTAATCCTTCCGCGTGCACACAGATTGCTCTCAGTACGCATGCGTATGGAGAATCAGATTAGAAAAATGAATTATGAAATTTGAACGCATTTTTTTAACCGATTGACACAAAAATTGGACACAAATCTACAATTAAGGTAAGAAGGCCGCATACCAAATTTCATATACCTAAGTCATTATCTTAAAGAGTTATTGTGTTCAGAAGTTTGCGATTATACAGACCGACAGACAATCAACCCTTTGACGGATTTGGTCCAGCCTTTTATACTGAGCTAGATTCATGATGATAAAACTGTGTACCAAATTTTATCCATCTAGCTATTCAAGTTTTTGAGTTATAATGTCCACGTGAACGTGGACAAACAGACTTCCCGTAGACGGATTTTGTCCAAAATTTGATAGAAACCTACAAATTATGTGTACATATCATATACCAAATTTCATTCCCGTAGCTCTAATAGTTTTTGAGTTGTCATGTTCACAGACAGACACATAGACAGACATAATTCCAAAATTGTATTTTTCGGACTCAGGAAGGTATAAAAAGTGGAGATTCGTCAAAATCTCGAGTTCGAATTTTTTGACGAATACAATACTTTCTCTTTGCATACTTCGTATATGAGAAAATAAAAAGAATGTTTCTTTTATCTTTGTTATGAAAGATATATGTATGTAAGAATAATCAGAAAAATAATCATAAATTTACCCTTTTCGGAAATTAGAAGTATTCTTGCCACGTAGCTAAACATATGATGGAACACTGCTCAATTACGATTCTCTGTTCTCTTGGCAGTATTCTTGTTTTAATGCAGTACAACCCCGGTTAACCGCATTAAAGGGATGGAAGCCATTTCAGATAGCGATTTTTTCGGTTAAGCCATGAGAATTTATTACTATTTTGTATCTAATTGCAGTACGTAATTTTGAAATGCTTTGATTGCAAACCGAATTCAAAAATCTTTAAAGGCTACACTCATGTTCTTTATTAGAGTTAACCATCGCTGCAATTTTCGCACCGTCGAGTTCGGGCACAATGCTCCTGTCAGGCAGAGGTAAACATTATCAAATTAATATTGTTAATACCCATTAATTTTAATTTCAGCATTCTAAAATTAATCACTGACGTTCTTGGGGAGGCTTAAATAATAATAATAAAAAAAAAGTTGGGATATCGTTGCACAAATGTCTCTCCTTCGCGATTATTTCCGTGGAGTACAGCAAGTGTTTTTTGGATTTGCGATTTCAGAGGCATTTCGGTTAACCCGAGTTCGGCTAACCGAGGTTTTACTGTATATCAGAAAGTTTGCTGAAGTTTGTTAGAGGAAATGTTTCAAAATCTCTAATGAATTTTATGACAGCATGATTTATGAATGTCTTCAAATTGAGAATGAATATGATGTGAATTTCTCAGTTAAAATTAAGATCTCAGTTTTGAATAAATAAAATGACCCATTCCTTTAAAATTTTCTAGAACATATAACTTGCTTCAGTGGATCAAAATAGTCTAATGTCGAAGGCAAACGGTTTTATTTTAGATGTATAAATGTTATTACATATAGGAGAAAAACCCATTCAATTCATCATTCTGAACTGTAATGGCCAAATATAAATTTCGATAAAAGCACTAGCTTGACTTTTTTTCTCTTTGTAATGGCTCCGACATAGCGCACTAAAAGCGCTAACGTGAAGTCATATTTTATGGCTCATATATATGAAGTATTAAAAGAACTCCAACACACGAAAACATTCAACAGCAAAATTGAATAAATTTTTTGTTTTCATTTTTCATTTTTTTGAAGGCAAGGATTATCACATGCAGCTAGCTCAAAAGCGGAGCTACTCTCTGGGAAATGAGCGTCTCGTTCCTATGGAGACGCCCTTGATGGTTGCCATGGAAACCGAACACGTTGCTAGGCAGCACATATGTTGTTAACCCGTCACTTTTCTGCGGGGGTGGGCGAAAGCGAAAGGAAGGAATTTCTCTCGTCGTTATTGTGAAGTTCCATGCCAGAGAAAGTGTTCGGTCGAAAGGAAAATTTCTCTCGACCCCCCCCACGCGCGTTCTTTATTCCTCCCACCCCGTCACTGTATTCCAAACCCTCCCCGTTGCTCTTTTCCTCGAAAGATCTTTCACAAATTAATTTCGAAAGCGTTTAGTTCCCTTTTCCCAGCCATTTCGTTGCCCCGTCGTTTGTTTTGTCTGATGTCGCCGTAAAGCCGGAAAAGTTTGGGAGTAGAAATTAGTTGAGATCAGAAAGGTAGATTTTTTTTATTATTATTTATTTTCATATGAAGAGAGAAATTTAATTTTAACAGCGAAGGATTCGCATTTTATTTTTGACACATTAATAAATTCTTCAAGAAAAATTGCCCCCTTTAAAATATGTTCCTCCACATTAGATTTGGGAAGACATACCTATTTTTTACAATTATATGAGCCTAGAGGGAATGTGTAACCGATTATATAGTTTAAAGTTTGGGATAAAGTATTTATTTTATAACTCAGGGGTATTGATGAAGATTGCATGTCCCTTTAGTTGAGATGTAATGGATAAGATTTATGCTTTATGTCTGTATAAGACATTATTTTAAGTAACAGTTTGAATGAATTCTACAAACAGTTGGTTCTGTGAAAAACCTGTTATATTCTTCAATAATTATTTAAAAATATAATAAAAAAGCATGATGAGCGAGATGAAGTTTTCTTTTGCAAAGAGACGACATTCAAGTTACTTCATGTCTGTAAATGCAACGATTTAAATTAAAATAGAAGTAATCTACTTACAGTAGTTCAATATTATGTACACAAATTTCTGCTGGAGAATAGAAAATAAAATGTTAATTGTTAACCCGTCACCGATTATCGTTGTCGGTAACCTTCCATGTTCGACGTAATCGCCATCCGTCGTGCAGTAGACCTTATTTTGTTCAGGCGTACCCTTAGCGACTTCAAGATGAGAATATGGGAAAAGTTTCTTGACAGCTGAGAACTTCTGTCCCTCATTAAAATAAACAAAATCCTGGAGATGTTTGCGACTTGTATGCGGGCAGCTCTCTCGACCGTATACAAGATATTCGTCAACTCCCTCGTTAAGAACGGGTTCGGGTCATACTCTGGTGGTAAAACACCAACCCTTGACACGGACATTTCAGTTAGACATATGGGACGCTTCAAATCAAAATTTGAAAGAACCGCCTAATCATGCACTGCATGCTGACTTGCGAGATGCGTTATCGTAGGGATTAATAGGGAAAAATGGGACGGGATGCTTTGGTCAGGGGTAATACTAACCCTGACAGGAATATATGATGAAGAAAGTCATTCCAACGAGTTATAAGATGTCCTATAAAAAAAAGGAATTGTCAGATTGCTAAAATGGATTCTAAAGACATTTAGCCTTTGCACAGCTATACTACATTCAGGTGCGTAAATAATCATTCCATAAACGAATGAGTAATTCAGCTTATTTAGCTATCTTGCTCATATGACTCAGAGCACGATAAGGATATAAAATGGACTTAACCTAATTGACTAAACCTGTCTAGTTCACAAATGCAAACTCTATTCCAGGCAATCTTGTTCTGTATAGATGACTATTAATCAGACGAAGAGAATAAAGACAGATATATAAGAAAATCTAAAAACATGTTGACGAGAATTTTAGTCATGAATATTATTTTCCTAGGCAAAAAACAGGATAAGAATCTATCACGGGAGTCATCGCTAGAAAATGATGCTTACCTTAGTTTATGCGCCATCCGTAGAGGATATGCAATGTGCTTACACCCAATCGACTATTTCTCGTCATCTGACCACGGTTTCAAATTCATCTCAAAACAGTCCTCGTATGTTTTCTAAAAGAGGCCTTAATCTCTTAAACTAAACTAAACCAAACCAAACCAAACCAAGCCAGTCTTTTGGTTGTTTGATAACAGTTGTGCGTAGGAAATTTTACAAAAATATCCAGTGCTCTGAATTTTGATAATAGTTTACCACTAAAACGCATTGAGATGCATATATTTTCAATTATTTTCAATGACATCAAGAATTTCCCGGACATAACTATGGATCTGATTTTGATCAATGTCTATGTATTAAAGTTTACTACTAAAACGCATTGAGATTATACATTTTCAATTATTTTCATTGTCATCAAGAATTTCCCGGACATAACTATAGATCTGATTTTGATAGATGTTTAGGTATTAACAGACATCTCTTATTCCTTGATTTTTAAATGAGTGTAGCTAGAGTACCGTCGTAGTTGCCATGGTTAGAATGCTGTCTAGTTCGTTCTTAAGAAAAGATAAATATTTAATTTTTGTTTAAAACGGGAACTTTATTCCGAAGTAATTTTTGTTTCATCACTGCTAACTATCTTTTTATTTTAATTTTACAGCACACATAAAGAGATACGCTGAGCACAATGCCATATTTTGAGAAAAGTTATATTGCTCTTTTTATTTCAATAGTTACTTGGCTTTCTATATGGCGTCGCCTCCTTTTATCATTGGTTAAGTTTCATGTGAATTTAATCCATAATAATTTTTATATTGATGTAAAATTGCACAAATTCTGGCGTATCTTCCTATTGAAGTAATGCTTTATCACTGAAGCAATTCCCTGGCATTCTGTGTAAAATGACCTTCCTGTCAAGCAAACAACTCATGAAACTGGATGTTCATATATTTTTGACTCATGTGTTTTTTTTTTTTTAAATATGGGATGTTTAATGTGTAATAGAAAAGTTTAAATAGTAGATAGCAGATAGAAAAAAAAAATGAATGCTTCATTTTATTAATCATGCCGTTTTCATGATTCCTTGTTAAAGCAGTAGTGATTATTTATAATAATTTCATTTGATGTTGTAAGTTATGATACTCCACTAGGATTTAACTGTAATAAAAGATATAGACAGAAGGTTAGCAATCATTGTCAGAAATTGTTAATTGAAAATGTTTATAAACATTATATTCTAAATTTATGAAATCTAATATTCTACTTCAGAGGTGCAATTGCTTTTGGAGGTTGTTTTCAATGCGTGACGAGCAATTGAGATTTGTTGAATATTATTCTTGCCTGTTGTCATTACAGAAAATATAATAGACAGTTATGCAAGTCATTATTCAACGCAAAATTTATATATAATAAGGATTTTACATTTTATTGTTGGTATTTAAGAAATAACTTGCATAGTTTTTCATGATTCTTGAAATTTGTTGTGCCTCCTTTAAGTAATTTAACTGATTTGTTCTAAGTTTTTAAGTATTATACTTGTTAGTTCTAATCTCCTGTGTTCCGGTTGCATAACTTCATTTAGGTTTAAAATTGCCTCTAAGCTACTTCTTGTATGATACAATATTCTTATTCTAATATTCTTCTTTTATAATTTATTATATACTACTTATTTTATGTTTATGTAATTTTCAAAACAATCCTTGAATTAAGCCATTTATTCTTCACATCTACATTTTATGTATGCAAACACATGAAAAAAGGAAATACATTCGCTCTGAATCAGTATTATTTGGACGCCGGTATACAGAAGGAGACTAACTATCATTTCATGGACTTAAGTTCACTACTGAAAATTGTACTTCGATGTATAGTTTCCAGCGAAAACTGAACCAACTGCAGACGTATGTACAACAATGTGCTTGTAATTCAATAACTAATTATTAGAAAATACAGCATTTGAAGTTTTTTCAATAATTTTTTCGAGTTCAGATATATATCAAAACATGTATTTTGGAATTTGTTCCCTATTTTTGCTCTTTTTTATTTATTTATTGAATCTGAATGTATTATTTTTGGAATATAATTTTGTCACTAATTACTGTAAGGTTTAAAAGAAATAAAGAAACTGTTAAAAGAATACGATTTTGAAACTTATCGCAATATTTTCTGAGTTTAAAGCGTGTTAAGTAACTCATAAATTTAGAGCAACTATTTCGAAACTGTTACAAAAAAACCCACTAAATTGTGAAATTGGATCTATAACGTTGTTGTCTGATGTACAAATTGGACAATGTCTTTTTTTTCGTATCAACGGATGAGTTATAAAGTAATGTCATTGTTCACTTCGATAAACCTTCATTTAAATGAGGCCAAGTAACGTAAACTGAATAGTTGTAAAAGCAATCGAAAATTCGTGCTTTCGTGTTTTTCCATACCTCGAAAAATAAATCTCAAACTAACTAATAATACACGCTAAAATAAAACAGTTTTAATTCAATGATAAAATAATTTCTCATTACCAGTTATGAACAAACTTTTGTAGTATGATAATAAACCTCTTTGACATGGCATAAGAAATTTGTTGGTGATTATCGGGCGTGCCGTAAGGTAGAACGTATTGTTTGTGACTACTCTTGTATACGGTAGCAGTTTTGTTTCAGTATGACGTCAAGTATACGCCATGTATTATCATCTGTGTATGTGAGTGTCAAGTGCAGTGCTACACACATCTCTTTGAATATGGAGGTGTTTGATGCGTCAGTGGAATGTATATAATATTTCAACATTTTATTTAATGACTATCAAGTAGATAGAACTGACATTAATAAATGTTATTTATAAATTGAAAATGGACTCTGTCTTGATTCAGCGTACTCTGCTATCCTGATATTTCTAACAGACAAATTGGTTTTGGGCCTCCTCACATAAATGCCTGAAAATGCTTGAATAAATTTTAAAATTATGAAGTGAGAAAAACTTTCCTGGACTGAAAAGAAAAAAAACCTTCGTTTACAGCATGGTTGAGTCTTCAGAAACCGCAGTTTTCACTTTACTAAGCTTGTTGACTTCAACTACGGACGCTGGAAGACGGATATGAAGGTGTTATTGATGAAAAAAGGCTGTTGGTAGTTTATTACTGGAACTGAAAAACCCTGTCCTGTAGGGGCATCCAATAGGGAAAAACTGGCGTATGAAATTAGAGAGCAAAGGTCCTATACGACGATCTACATGGAGTTGAACGGAAATACCAAACACTTATTGCTCACACCGAAGATGGTAAAACAGATTGGGATACTCTGAAAGCTAATTTCGAACCATGTTCAAGAGCCCGTCTTACAAGTTTGGTTGATGATTCTTCAACAGCAGATTCGATTTTAATGAAGAAACGATTGGAATCTACAGCAACAAAATAGTACAGACGAACCAACAGATTAAAGAAGAGGGATTCGAAATGCCTGACATTTTAGTCAACTAATACTTTATCTACCACCGGAATACGACAATCTAGTCCATGCTCTACAGAGTAAAAGATGAAGAGTTCACAGTGGATAATATCACCAAGCAGCTAATAACAGAGTCCGGGAGAATAGAGTTGAAATTGAAAGATGAAAATAGAGTCCAATCCGTAACTGATGCCTATACTGCAGGAGTAAGGAAACTTGAGGGAAAATCGTCAGAGGAAAAGAACACAGCGACGAGATCCTATGGCAGTGGAACCCTGGTGTAAGAAGGATCAAGAACTCAAGTTCAAATTTCTGCAAGCATTTTAAAAGAATTGGTCACTCCGAAAATAGATGTTTATAGAAAAATGATTCACAAGTTAGATCTTTCTGTACAGAGAAATCTGGTTCAAACCGACTGGCTGAAAGTGAAAGGTTCGAATCTTCAAGTATAGAGACAACGATCACTAGAGAAAGACCAGAAGAGTTCCTCATCGATTCAGCAGCTACTAGTATTTGCAACCATAAAGACTGGTTCTCCAACTTTAAGCCAATTTACAAAACTGAAGTTTTCGTGGGGGAGAGAGACTCTTCTGCTAAAGCCGTAGGCATCAAATTTACAATTTTGAACATTAAAGGTAAAGTAGAAATTGTATGTATTTAATGAATTATAGAAATTATATGTACCCAAGATGAGAAGGAAGCTGATATGATATTGTTGGTAATATTGTTGAATGGGGCCGTGATGAAATGATTGTGTGCAATCCGAGTAAATATCTTTTTAGTGTAAATAGAGTAGATAAACTGCATATTGTGTACTGTTATCCAACTTAATATGAAGCTAAGTTTAAGTATGTTGCATTAGTTTTAAAATTGGATTTTATACATAGCAGGTTTTGCCATGTAAATATGCTTTTAACTGAAAGTATGAGTAAAAATAATTCAGTAAAAGGTATTGAAAATTTAAGTAAGTCTAAAGTTGAAAATTGTGTTGGTTGTAAGATTGCTAAATCTACTAGATCATCTTTAAAGCAAAATTATAAGTATCATAGAACTATTCAAAGGTGGTTAGATACAGTTCAATGCGATTTATGGTGACCATCCCCAGTAACTTCCGTGGGAGGAAATCTATACTTTTTGTCAATTATAAATGATTACTCACGAAGGGTAGATGTATATACATATAATAAAAAGTAAAGATCGAGTTTTTGATTGTTTTAAGAAATATTTAGCTAAAGTACAAAGAGAATTAAGTTCTAAGCTTAAGTGTGTGAAAACAGACAATGGTCTGGGATTTTGTCACAAAGAATTTGAGAATTTCTTAACGAAATTGGGGATTAAAATTGAAAGAACTAGCATTTAAACACCCGAACAAAACGGGATTGCCGAAAAATTTAATCGAACGGCAATGGATGGAGAACGAGCTATGCTCCACTATAGTGGTTTACAGTCGAAATTTTGGGCTGAAGCACTTTTAATTTCTGTTCATACTAAAAATAGATGCGAGCATAAACTAACAATTCCTCTAACTCCAATTGAAATATGGTCTGGTTTCAAACCGTCTGTAAGACATTTTAGAATATTTGGATCTTTAGCCTACTTTCTCTGCTATCTCTGCTATTTTTAACAGACAAAATCACAAAAGAAATAAATGAATTCAAATTCTAATAGAAAACGAGTGCTTTTCCCATGCTTGTAAACTGATGTGATATTTCTGACGTTCTTAACATAATGCCATTGATGGAGTAATTGTCCTTAGGGATTCAAACAGGGAGATGTATATTTTACGGTTTAAAATGTTTAATTTATCACTATACTTTTAACATATTTGATCTTATTTTTAGTTATTCATTCTATTTTTAAACGTCCAAATTTTGAGGATATAAAGTGGCGGTTAAGAAAGGATCTCTAAATTTTCATCAAATGATTCAGTTACCTCTATCAAATAAAACGCTTGAGATTGTATCCCATTTTCTAAATTTCTAAACCGCGCTTATTTCGAACCTTTAACTCAAATTAATGGCTATTTTGGCAGAGCCGAATCTCCAAAATGCAAATTTATCACTATGGGAAAACCACAAAGAATTTTATTTCTGGTAAATGACTCGGTTATGCGAATAATTATGATTTATTTTCTACAGTTGTACTGATAAAAACCGTGTTTTCACATTATATTGCTATTTTCTGCGTGAAAAATAGTTTCTCAACTTTTATTTTAATTAGAATCTGTTTCAACTTTATTTGAATATTTTCTATTTTCTGGTATATCAAATATTCCTAAAGAACATCTTATAATCGCGAAAAAATTCTATATCGAGATCTTCGGAAATTTCAGCGATTCAGACTTCACTGTGACAGAGTGTCTGTCTGTAAGCATGATAAGTCAACATAAATAATAAGCATCAATAAATCGAAAGCACTTGTTTTTAACAAAAAGATTGTAAATCTGTACTAAGTTGTAACTAATTCTCTCTATGGAGGTACTTTGCTGAAACATATACAGTGCACGTCGTTTGTAGTGATCACTTTGGGTCAAAACCTAAGTGATCACTACAGCCGAGTGATCAGTATATCCGAAATGCCTTAAAAATAATACAAATCTATACAGATAGCAGAAAGAAAAATATGGCACACAACATCGCTTATGTACTCGCTAGGTTTAACATTTTGATCGCCGCATGAATCAAATGCGATTCATGCCTAAATTCTAATTACATGACCCCTTCTCTACAGTAGTTAAGAGATAGTAGAGAAGGGGTCATCTAATTAGATAAGGGTCTAGGGGTCATATAATTAAATATACGGTTCGAATCTCAGGCGTGAATCATGGCAGTGAATGTGTTAATTAGAAAAAGAAAATCGCTACAATACACAGAATTTTTAAAAAATCGTCATTAATTTTTAAGCCTTACTAAAAAAGTTATCAAGATTATAAGTTGTTTCTTCGAGTATTCAGGCATTCGTTGGATGAACCATTCATAAGAATAATGCTCATCAATAGATTCACCGCTCTATTGGACTGATCTTAAAGTACGAAAGGCCTGCAGAATTCCTTGGGCTAAGGAAGGTTTCTCTTCTGACCCCTTTTCATTGTCAGTTTCCTCATGTTCTGTGGCATCAGCTTATCGAAACCGATCACTACAAGCGAATTGTTGATAAACTAGAACGGGAGGAATTTATACGTGTTAAGATACGAGAGATCCGTTCCATACGCTGTTTTGATCAGTATAACCGATTGATAGTTATATTCGTGATCACAAGCGCCGTCTATTGTATAGGATTTTCTCCTTTGTACAATGAAACTAGACAATAAAAAAAAGCGCGTTATATTTATAAATTTGTGTTTAGCATGCAAATTTTGCTAATTGCAAGGAAACTTTAACATGCTAAATACTTTTATTTGTTTTCAACTTACAGCGGCAATTTTTTTCAACTTATATCCATAATTGAATAATAACTTTTTGAATTTTAGGATAGCTCATTTTTATACATAACAGTTACGGCAGTTATTATCAGAAAATATCAATATTACGAAATCAAAAGAACAGTAGTGACAAATAATCAATAGAAAGGCAATTTAAGTATTCTAAAGTATTTTTATTGATGTAAAACGGGAACTTTTGTTTGCATATCGCCTAGGCACAATAGTTTTTCATCACGCGTTATAGATGCCATTCTTATGTAGAAAAATGCAAGATAAAGATCATTAAATGCTACTTGCCCATCAAATTTTTTTTTATTATGACATTTTTGAGGAACGTCTTAAATCGCATAAAAGCCAGAGTGGATACTCTTCTCGCGACTTTATGGGTAGAGTTTCACAACATTGTGAGTTTCGTGTTTAGGTTTGTTGTATAGTGAAGATAGTGGAGTATGCATGCATACGTAGTTATCCCCAACCTGGCCGAAGCCGTGAGGTCTAAACAAGGCGCGCGAAGCAACACCACCCAAATAATTCAATTTTCTAGCTAGAAAGGGACTCATAAGAACAAAATATTATATATTCAAAGTGATAAGGCAAGGTTAAACAATTCTTTGACAATATCAGAAAAGGCCCGCCTGAAAAATTAAATTTTTAGTAAGTCTTTGAGTTCTTTACTTTGCCAATTATTGGGCCAAGACTGCCTCAAATGAGCCCACTCATGACTCTCAAAGAGCACTTGAGAAACGGAACCTTCACTTCTTCCACACGGGCTTTGGGGTCTTTACCAAAAAAGAAAGTCTGATGCCGAGGAAAAACGCCATGGCCCTTAAAAACTAGATTTAAGAAGAAATCGCCATTCATTTGTTTATAGTCCACTTTGTTTAGCAATGATTAGGTCCATCTAGCTTTACAGCTACATGGATAGTAGAGTATATATTTTCGAATAATAGCTTTCCATTGGCCGGTTTGGTGCAAAATTTAATACTGATCTACAGTTTTGGTGTAAGATCTTTGCACAAAATTGGGAATCATTATTAAATTTTGCATTATAATAAATAATTTCTCGATCTAGATTTTTGAGTTTCTCGGTTATCACGTTCACGACAGATATCCTTTAATGGGTTTCGTTCAAAATTTAATTGATTGTATATAATTTTTGTGTTAACCTTCGAGCGGGCGCTCCTGCGCAAATTTTACGACATATCGTGCATCGTATTACATATATATGTAATAAATTAACACTTTCTAATTTTAAAAACGCTACTCGAAATTTAATTCGTAAAATTATTTCTACTTAATCTCCAGCACACAATTAACTGTCACTTTAACTCGCTGAAATCCAGTTTCAACCGCTCTAACGCTCTCGAGGATTCCCCTGTTTTACAATACTACTTAATCTCGCTGCGGGGCAACTTCCTCTTTTCAAAATCATGTAACCTTTATACCAGACGCCAGCTTCGGCGTGGCTTGGTTCTTTGTCGCCGGTGACTGCGCTTTGCGTCTATATTTTAAATCATGGCTTGATATTCCTCGGAAATAATTAAAACCAGCTGAAACTTATGAAGTAAATTAAATAAACTGATTTGGACTTCAACGCCTGCCTGCTTACTATGATGTCTACTCTACATCGCACATGATGAAATATTATGTATACATCGTGTTGTTTTACAAAAATAAATGCAACTTTTATTTATTTTATCTGTATTTGTTATCTTAATAGTAAACAAAGATTTTATAAATAAAAAATTGCGCTTAATTTTATAAAAGAACGATATAAATATGTAATACGAAGCACAATGCAAGTATATCTTGCATACAGGCACCCGCTGGAAGGTTAAGAGCCTGTATTAATTTTATCTGTCCACCATGCAGCGTTTTTGAGTAATCATATTCACATACAAATGCGCAGACCGACAGATAGACAAGCAAAATTCCTGAAAATGTTTTGTTCTTCAGACTCACCGAGGTCTGAAACTTGGAGAATTATCAAAATTTCGAGGGTGAATTTTTTTTAAGATTACAATACTTTATCTTTCTATTCGTCGTACTAGGAAGAAAAAATCTGAATCGATGGGACCTATTTAAGCAATTAGATAATAAAGCGGTTGTAGGCTTAAAAATGCATGTGGCAAAATAGATTTTTACAAAATATGTCGAGCCTCATTAACTTCATCTCAGACGGTCATAAAAGAATCCGAGCCACTTGGATTTTTGAAGAGTTTAATGAATAATCCTGTGGGGATTACCTTTTTTCCTCGATAGCCTCTTTTCACTTAAGCTTGTGAAATAATTTACGATTATAGTGAACGATGAGTTACGATGTATCAGACTTATGACAAAGATAATTTACCTTCGTCAAATATTGAGGAGGATCATAGCACCTTCAAAAATGCTTAATATTTTATCGTTGGTTTCATGACTTTTTATGCGACAATGTGTCACACATTCTTAGAATTTGAATAAATTACCTTTGGATGTTTATGCCTAAAATTCTAAAGCTGCAAGTAAAGTATAAAGGAAACGATTTTGTGACATTGATCATACTTACTTCTTTTTCGTTTGTTAGTTTGAATGTTGTTCTTCTGGTTTAGATTAGCTCTTAATCTTTTTTAAAAGTTGTGTAGAGCGTTCTTTTAATCTTTCAAGAGCGTATGTTACCTCGCAAAGGCTGATTCTCTTGCAGAAAAAGAGCATTTACTGAATCCTTTCGGATGATTTATTCCTTCATGACAACAAAGTTTTGAAATCTATAAGAAAAGTTCGAGAATTAGAGAGAAATCTTTGATTTATGCGAAGTATAAGGCTTCCTTACTTTATCGCATATGATGTATTCAAAGCGAAAGTAATGTAATCGTCAAAAAATTCGAACTCTAGATTTTGATGAATTTCCTGGTTAGACGCCTCTGAATTTGAAAAACGCATGTATGGAATTATATCTGTCTGTGAAAACGATAACTCAAAAACAGAAAGAACTAAACTAATGAAATTTGGTATGTGCTCTTGTGATCAAAATTATAGATATTGTAAGCATATTTAATATTTATGCCTGACAAAAGCATGACTTCAACTTATTTATTGTTATAACAGTGTATGATATCAGATGAGTGGCAACAGTCAGATGTTGACTTACTTTGAATTTGATTTAAAAATAAGAGACGAGTACGGTTGAACGATGTTACTTTGTACGCAGATACGAAGTGTGATAATTTTTTTTTAGTGTTCTAATAAATGTTTGTTTAGTTTGAGAAGAAATATTATGAATGTCAATCGAAAAGCCAACAATATGTATCAACTTTTGGATGAAATCCATTAAATAAAGCCTGTCTGTCTGTCTGTCCATATACATGCGAACAAGATAACTTAAAAACGCAAAAAACTAGAAAGATGGAATTTGTCTTGACGGTTTTATCACCAAGATTGCAAATATACATCAAATTTTAGACAAAATCAAGCCTGTTTGTTTGCCTCTCCATATGCATGCGAACAAAATAACTCAAAAACGCAGCAGGCTAGAAAGATGAAAATTGATACGGTTGCAATATTGGTTTTATCATAATATTTGCGAATCTCTATCAAATTTTGAGCAAAATACTTTTAAGGTAAGCTGTTTTCTGGTCTGTCTGTTCATGTATATACAGGGTGACAATTATTGAGCTACATGAAAAAAAACCTTCATAACTTTTGAACCGTTGGTGAGATTCAGTTAAAATTTGGCGGTTGAATGCAGGGCATGTTGGGATTTTTATTTTAGCATGCGCACTCTTATTGTTGTTGTTCATTTTTCATCGAAAATCTCGAAATGCAGCGTTTCTGAACGTATATCGATCGTCAAGGCCTACTATTCGAGCAATAACAGCCTGATTGAGGCTCAAAGGAAATTTGCGACCGAGTACAAGCCGAAGACAACCGGTCCAAGTGTTATAACAATCAAAAATGTGATTGAAAAGTTCGAGAGAACTGATAGTGTCGATGTGTCGACACTTCACCGATTTTTACAGACTTTTGCTCTTCGTCTGCGCCACGTCATAGCCATTGATGGCAAGCGTATCAAACATGTCATAAACTAAATCCGAATATCTGTAGTTACTTTTAAAATTTTTGAACTCGGTAGTATTTGAAAATTTTATTTTTTATTTCATATAGCTCAATAGTTGTCACCCTGTATGACCACGATTAACCAGAAACGCTGGAAAAAAGAAATACGATTTGTAGTCTTGCCACCAAAATTGTCGATCAGCGTCAAATTTTACATCCAGTCGGTCAAGGGAGAGAGGACTAAAGGCATATTCAGTTTTCTTTACAACAATAGGAAACGCAAAATGCATCATATTGTGAAAGAATAGGAGTAAGTCGAGGTTCTATTGCTGCTGATTAGAAAGAACTTCTCTCTGGACCATGCAAACATGGGAATTTTCATAATATCGATGCGAGCTTTGAGTGATTTGGAGATATCTTGTTCACGGTTCAATTTGCGAGTAATTTTTACTATCCTCTTATAGAAAACTATGTGCCTACTTTTGTGCTTGTGTGTTATATGGATATCTGTTTCTGTGATAATCGAAGAGCTTTCTAGGATCTATAGGATAGCGTTTGAATTTTTCTCGCTTGATAGGTGAAAATAGAGATAAAACTGCAATTATATGATCTTAGAAAAATCGATATTATTTTTTTAACTTTAATATATTACTGAATAAAGTTACAAATATTTAAAATTTATCAAATGTACAAATCGGCTCGTACTGTATGTTGAATATGACTCAATGGGCACCCTTTGCAGTTTTGGCTATTTCTATAGACGCTGAAGATATAATCCTCTGAATCTCTCCACAGAACGAAAATATTTGTGCAGGGAGATAGATTTATAAAAAGAGATTAAATCTCTATATATAAAACAGCAATTTTTTCATTACGTATGTATATATGTTCTTTTTTTTTGTTCTTTATGCACGATCAGACCGTTTGACTTCCAAGGACCAAATTTTGCATAGTGATGGATTAGCACAAAAGGGAGTTAATGTCGTAAAAATTATTTTAAAATTTGAATTAGATTTTCATTAACTTAATTTTAAGCGGTAAATTCGGACATTTTCGCTAATTTTCATTTTTCCTCCATTATTATTCACATCCGTTGTTTAATTTATTAGTTCTCGCATTTTTATTTATTTCTCTTCATATATTATTCTTTTTGAGCCTTATTAAAAGAAATGGTTTTGAATGTAAGGTTTTATTTCTTCTTTTGCAAACGATTCGCTAAGCGAGTTTCCGTGTCTTCCTTTATAAACATCGGAAAAACATCGTTTCCTTGCATTTTTCTCTTTTTTTTTGTCTTAGGGACAAAGAAATCTAGATCCCGGGTTTTTTTTTTTTTTTTGTCTTTTTTGCTTTTTCTTTGCAACGTATATTTTATTGGCATTTTGTTTGTAATAATCATTTTTCAAATTTTATTGTATAATATATTTTATTGGCATTTTGTTTGTAATAATCATTTTTCAAATTTTATGTTTTTAATCAGCAATACGAGGAAAATTCTACACATATTAGGGGAAAATCGGGTAAGATGGCAACCTTAAGCTTTGGGGAATTTTCCTGATCCCAATATTCGTTGCAGCAGGATTATTGTTTCGGCAAAATCTTCCTCAACTGTTTATCTTAAAGTGATTTTTTAAATTTTTATTTTCAAATCTCAGACCCCAAAATTTCATTTTAGAAAAAAGTCATTAACAGTCTAAAGTAACAGCACAAAACAAACGAAATATTATCAATCGAAATTTGAGATTCAAACCTTAAGAAATGAAATCAAATACAAAAATCGCATTGCCATGGGCTTGGATTTTGTCCTAGCCAGCACCGGTGGAATGGGGCCAGAGCTTGTGCATAAAACATTGGAATCCTAATTCCGATTTTCCTTGCTCACTGAAAATGATGCATTCCTCATTATCGAGGTCGGTCCTCTGGGTCCAGATTCTCATCAGCGTCAAAGTAAGTAAATTCAAATAAAAGAATTGATTCTTCAGACTCAGAACATTAGAAGTCGAGGTGACGCTTAGCTACTTTCTTCTTTTTTGTAGGATTTTCAGCAGGTTTAGTCAGATTAGTCTAATTTTGTATTCAGTCTTATTAATTTCAGCCTTCTTCAACTGTCACAGTTTTCGTTTATCTTCGTTTTCCACTCTTTTTTTTTTTTATGAGATGCTCATTTTTTACTGGAGTGGCCAGTGCAATGCAGGAAGGGCAAGTGGCAGTCAGGTAGCACGACGAGCTCGTAAATTAACGCGGAGGGGTTCGTCATTTTACCCTCCATTGAATTCTTCATCTAACCCAACTTTGCCTCTTTATTTCAAAAAAAACATTGAAGGATATCAGCTCATCAGAAAAATTGAAATAATACATCATTGAAAACGTTTTGATTTGCTCTTTACGAATATCACATGTATAAATCAAAAATATTTACTCCGTGAACGCTATGCCTTACCAAGCTACAACCAAAAGTTGCGTAGGAACAACTCAAAAACACATTACCGCGTACTGTGAATCACACTAATAACGAGGTGGAATCTTTTGGTTTGACACGGGTAGCTGGTCGCTATAGGTCTCTAATGATGCAGAATGGTGGCATTCATCTAAGGAAATTTTCGAGAAAAATCCAATTAATCTTACCCGACTTTCCCTTATATGGTTTCTTGTTTAAAATAGATGTTCTTTTTCCAAACTTCTCGTGTTTTCTTTCAAACCATGCTGTTCTAAGACAATAAAAAAAATAGGTTTGAAAGGATATTTAAGTTTGTTGGGGAAAGTTAGTGACAATATTTGTAAAAAAAAAAAAAAAAAGATAAATGTGGGCATATCAAAAAATATGGATCCTCAGCAATACCGGGTTATCAGCTAGTATTTAATAAATGTATAAAATTATTATGAGCTATCAAATCCAAGTGGAAATTTGTAAAAATTGAAAATGAAAATTCGAGTACTTCTTCAGTTAAGATATTAAGGATCTATTATTATTCTATCGTTCAAGCAATCTAATAGATATGACAGCAGAAGTAAAGCATTCGCCCATGTCGAATAAGCAGTGGAGAATCATAAGTTTTTTGATTGAACGTGAAAGAGGTATTTATAGAAAATTTTAGTCAAACAAATTTCTGCAATCCATAATGGTACAATAATTAGTAATAGAAGTAATTTCTGGACTAAAGCAGATTCAAGAAAGGATTTTAAAAATGATTAAATATCATAATATATAATATTATCATCTGAAGAATCTTTAGACAATCAAACCTTTTCTATCGTATAAATATTTTTATCTATGAAGCTTTCTTACATACGTTTTATTAAATAATATGTCATTCACGTTCCATTGTTAAAATATTGCTTTTAGAACAGAGGCTTTCTTCGTAGGAACGAAGACAGCTTTCAGAAGTTTTCCAAAAAATGGGAGGATAGGAAGTTATGAATTCATTTCACATGAAATCCATCAACTAAGCACAGCTTTTCAGTTCTAAAATATGAATGAAAATATTTACTTTAATAATTTTATAATATTTTTGTGATTAGATATTAGCATTGGAATATACTCTCAGAAATCGTACGTGGGATGATTTTTGTTTCCCATCAAACAGCCAGTTGTTTAGTAGTCAAAAACTTAATTGTGTGTTTTTAGATTTAAACGACAGAAGCAGCAGTTTATAAAGACTATCGAACATTTTTAATAGTAATAAGTTTTATTTTCGCTTCCAGTTTTCAGGTTTTTAATAAGAAAGCAAAGGTTTTCGGTTTGTTTTTTTTTGCTGTTAAGATATTATTATGATTGATGCAGATAACTAAAATCTTTGACTGTTTTTTTTTAATACAAGATGTCAAGAAGTAATCGACAAGTTGTAATAACATGAATGCAGCTTTAATAAATTTCAAGGTTAATGCATCATAATCAAATGATTCTATTTATTACTGCAGGATTCAGCTAGTAATTGTACATTTTCTTAATCCTGTGTTAAAATGATAGAAGTTCTTTTTGTTTTAGAGAAGTGATTGCATTAAAAGAATCATGCTTACAGTTAACCATTTTTTTTAAGTCTAACCTATTTTGTAAGGTTTCTGTGAGTTAGAAACATTCAAACCTTCATAGCCTGAGTACTCAAATAAATGCTACCTTTTAAAATCAAGAAGGGGACATTTTGTTCGGTATTTTCGTTCAACATTTATTTTTCCAATCAAGGAAGAACGATTTTCAGTGAGTTATTTAACTTGTATTTAATTTTTCGACTTTTTAATCATTATACTTCAAAATGGAGGGAGAATGGAGATACTCTTGTATTTTAATTTTATCGAAATGACTGAAAAATAAAATATTGCCCTTCGATAAAGATATATTAAATATATTACTCTTTTTATCAAACTAAGAGGTTTAATAGCATGGCTCACAATTTTAAGAATGAAATTTGTATATCTATGAGAAATGGAAGACTAAAATTTTTGCACGTTATAGAAATCAATACTTCTAAGATCTTCTGCAAATTTTGCTCATAAATACTATGAAGCATAATGAAGGTTTCAGTGAATGTTCGTTAGAATTAATTAAATAGTTAATTTAAAAAAAAAATAAAGACTATATCTCCATCGCACATGCGCATTTTCAACTCTTTTGATGACGGACGATGATAGCTAAACCAATCTAGCTTATATTACTTTTTAATTTTGATATGTTTTCAATACTTCGTTTTTCCTGGAGAGAGGATCGAATTCCTTTAAGGCGACCAGGCACATTCAAAATAATTTTTTAAAATTTTGAATTAGTCAATTTGAAATTCTGCAGGCATAAATAAGAGCATTATATAAGACAACAGAAAAGATTTTACTGCATTATATTTAATTATATCTGAGTTATGGGTATAAATGTAATTTTTAATAACAATTAATGGCCTTTATGATAAATGTTCCAGTCGCGCCAAAAATATTCGAAATCGCTCTAGTTTTTTTATTAGTTACTCTAACCCTTTTCAAACAAAAACTGGGATTAATTTTTATGCTTCAGAAAGTAATTTCAACATGAACATACGTGATAACACGAAACTATTGATGTTAGAAAAAAATATGCCCAATATATGACATGAAAGAAAATATTTACAATTTAATAACCAAATAACTTCTATATGATTGCCAAAATTTCTTCTCTGCATATATGTTTTTATACTTATTTAAAATGTCATGAAATTTGAAAAAAAAACTGAATCGCCTGGAACATTTATCACAAAGGGCATTAATTTTCATTAAAGTTACATTTATACCTGAATTAAATAAATATATTAAATAAATATATTAAAATAAAATTTTGTGCGTTGTCTTATATAGTGCTCCTATTAGTGCCCGCAAAATTTCAGATTGATTAGTTGAAATTTTAAAAATATGGTTTTGAAAGTCCCAGGTCGCCTTAACAAGAAGTTCCCTTATTATCCTCCAGTATTTTATCAGTTCTTTATTGATTTTAATTTTAAAAATAGTTACAATTGAGAGGATTTGTGTATTATGACATTTTATATAAAATTAATTTTTATATTAATGTTAGATATGAAAGTATTTTCATTCCACGCTAAGCCTGGTATATCGGCTACTAATTAAGATAATTGAAAAATTCTTGGTGTACAACAAAATTTATTAATGGTTAACAAAATTATACTTTTTGTTAACCATTTCCACCTAACTTATACTGGACTCCAAATCTTCAACTTTGTACCAATTCATTTTATAGTCGAGATGTGCTCCTCACCCCTTATGAATTTCCCAATCAGTGTACGGTGAGCCACTAACACCGAAGGCAAGCCACTCTCAACTCCCCTTTTCCTTCATTGCAGAAGAGGGCTTATTCATTTCCTTTCGTCCTCCCACAAATCCGCATTAATATGGGGGTGGGGACTGGGGTGTGCCATGCGCACACACAGGGGACTTACTGCATTGTCAGCGATGGAAGAGCCTTCCTATTGATTGGTACGCCATTCCTGTGCAGCGCTCAGCTCTCCCCATCTTCTTTACAGTCCTCCTGATTTTACAGGCGACATCCTTTTCCAAGTCAGCCTCCACCCCCTCCTGTTATGGGTCCATTAGCCCCTCCCCTGTTTACCCCCTTTTCAACCCTTTACCCAGTGTCGATGAAAGTAGATAAATTTGCAAGTTTTAGGGAAAGGGACCACTCTGCCATTTTCCAACATGCGGCCAGTCGTTCATTGAGGTCAGCCCACTAAAGGTATTGTCTCTTGTTCTACATTCTGATAGGCGAGAACGTCTATACTGTCTTCGTTTTTCCCAGAAGAGGCTTCTTGTTTTGTATGACTGTTGTTATGAGTTGCTTTGTTTTGTTTTATCCTCCGGCTGGTTTGCTCTCGAACGAAATATGTTCAAGCGCGTTCTATGGTGGAGTGGTTTTTGTGGGGATTATTGAGTGGATGTTGCGTATGTAATGTTAATTTTTTCCGGTTTATTTTTTTCGAAACGTAGATTGTAACTTAAATTAATTGTGAACTCAGTTGTAAAACTATTTGTCTTTATTAAAAAACATTATTATAATTCGTAATTATGTAATTGATGTTATGTTCTGTCAAAAAGTTTTTTATTTTCAACCATTACTTTCTGTGTTTTTGTTCCGATAGGTATGTTATATTAAATTAATTGCGAATTTGAGGTTGATGAAACTATGTTTTATTAAAAAACATGATTAGAATTCGAGGATTTATGTGTTGACGTTATTTTGTCCGTGAAAAAAATTCTATTCTGTTCCATACTTAACTTAATGAAAATAAAGAATCATTATGAATCTTATTACTCTTATAAATTTTTTAAAGAATAGTACAAATCTTGTTTTTTTTTACGAGGAATGATGTCATCCGATTAGAATTATCAAATATCTAACAAATGATAAAAGTTTTTCCAATAGAAAACTGAGAGAAGTTCTGTAAGGTTCTAAATGCCATTAAGATGAAATTAACGATTCATAAATTTATATATCAAGTTTTTAAGAGATAAATATGTTTGAAGAACATGTTATAATTGTACCAAGCTTTTATTCTATAATTTAAAAATTTTATCTTGAAGGAATAAAGCATTGCTCTTTGGTTTAAAAGTAATTCTTTTTAACATTTTTGTCAATGAAATATTTACATTTGGTTTTGAAAAATTTTAATCAGTTTTAGTTTTGAGATATGATAGTAAATAGAATTTGAAATACCAAAATTTAATTAAGATTTTCTTTTTAAGAAAGAATTTGTTTATCTGCCTATTAGAATAAAATAAATTATTTTTGTAGGAAGCTAATTAATCTTATTCAAAGTCAATTAAGTCTTCAGATATCCATTTTTTAAATTAAAAAGTTCAGTCTTTAAACATCAACATTCAGAAATTAATATTGTTGCCTGAGTATTCATGTAAATGTTTAAGGATATACATTTCACAGCTTAAAAAAATGGGTGTTTCAAAACGTATTTCATTCAATTTCAAAATATATGTTCATAAAGATTTCCAAAAATGTTTCATCTATAAAGGAACAGATGGAAATACGAAAAAACATGGTCAATACATTTGAGTAAGATGTATTGCGCACATGTTACTTTTGTATAAAATATTTAAGCACTGTTTTTGAAACTAAAAAAATCTTTTAAATAAAATAATAGATATACGTAACTGAACGAAGTAATAACAG
>BGPR01019472.1:0-29232 GCA_013235015.1 Araneus ventricosus
TTCCTTAAACCTATTCATTGTTCAATCTTAATTTCTAAATAATTTTCACTTTGTTTTATGGTGCTTTTATTGTATGTTCAATGCTTTCTTGGTTTCTATCTGCATTTGTGTACTCCAAAAGCTTTGGTTGTTTCTTTTCTTTCTAATTTTGTAATTTTATTCTTTTAAATTTATGTTTTTACGTTTAATATTATTATTTTATTTGCTTATTTACTTCTTAATAACACTTAACATATAAGGAATAAATGCTTTTAATTACATGTTTTCACAATCTGTTAATGTTATTAGTCTGGATTCTAATTCAATCACATGAAAACCAACAGTTTTCAAACTTTCAGCATTATATGGTAAATCTTTTTTTATGTGCTTAATGTTCGAGTCTCTTATTAGTTTTTTATTCCCGCCGGGGGGGCGGGGGTGGGCATGGTGTGAGTAGTAATCTCATAAAATTTCTGTTTGAACCTTGTTTCAAGAAAGTGATTCAGAACCAATAAGTCTTTATTCTATCATATGTTTATCAATATGTTTTCTCTATCAGCTGCAAGTGTCAGTTAGATATATCTTTGCTTTTGATCTTGATAATACCAAGACTTATTTTTCACTCTTCATCTATAATGATCATAACTGGAACTTCAGAGTATTTTCTTAAGTAACATAGCTTAAATAAGCACAATTTCTGATTTAGAAATCTGAATTCTTCTTGCCTAGCTAATTGTCTCTTAACATATATGTTACATAAAAATCAAAAAGAACTGTTCTTGCTGTATGTTATATCTTAGAAGTATGTAAGCTAAGACAAGTTTCAAAATATCATTATATGATATGATTAATGGGGGGAAAATTCATTTCTCATTGAATTGACCTTTCGGTATAAATGATTCAAAACACTGGATAAGAAAGTCTCACAAAAACAAAAGATTGAATTACTCTACTTGGATGCGAAATTGTTGTGTAGTAACAATAGTAAGTCATCACTCTCCTCCATCCCCATGGGAACACACCCCTTGTGCCGTATATCTATGTTAGATTCTTTTATTTTGTTTTTTTTAATTTAGAAAATTTTAAATTTGCAATGATTTTTATTCCAATAAACCCTGTTTAAAGTGGTGATTCTCGACCTGTATGTATGGAGCAGCTGTCTCTTCTTTTAATACTTTAATTTATTATTTATATAGTATTTGTCCATGTAATGATTTTTAATGTGTTTGCATTCATTTCTATCAGATGGAGTATGTGGCTCTGTACCACAGACAGTTATTGACGATGAAGCCGATCTTCTTCATAGCTGGCACGAGAGATATTTTGATTTAAAAAGTATGCTGAAGGTCTCTCAAAATGCATATCAACAGTATCTTAAGTCAAGGCCTGCTGCTTCCAGTGAATCTATTAGGCGAATGAAAAAATTTTCTTTTCCTACGGTAGAAGTCCATCCTATTTTCAATGGTAAAATAATTGCATATTATTCTTGCTAAAATCTATTTTTTAATGTCCTAAATCATCTTTTGACTTTTACCATTTCTATATTAATGCATAAATAATATTATGGTACACTTATTCATCTGAATGTTAGGATTACAATGTATAGACTAAGATTATGATTATACACTTTCTCATCTGAAAATTTGCATGGTCTGTCGGAAATGTGACTGCTTTTTACATGTTTACATATAAAATGGGATGGAGAGTTAGTTTGTATAACAAACAATGTGATAATTTTTATTTGGATTTTGTCATTGTATGGTGATTTACCAATATTTGGCAAAAGTACCAATATCTGACAAAAGTGCAATTTCATCGAAATCGGATGATGCATGTTTAAAAAATTTATGTGTTAATGTTTAACCTTTTGAAGACTGCCACAAATTTATTATAATTGATGATATTTTATAATATGAAAAAATCTAATAAAACATTCCAAGTTGGTGTCACATCGACATGCCAGTCGATAGCTAAAAGCCACCAAGCCCAGGTTGTATTTGTGACACTCGGGAGATAATGTGGCAAGCAGTTGGCACACCCACGTGGCAGTCGGCCTCAAAGGGATAATATTGTATAAATTTGGTTAGCTGCCGTAACTAATTAAATAAGAAAAGCTACATTAATTTTTTAAAATTGAAAATGTATACTCGCATCATAATTAGAAATAAGAAAAATATACTGCACATTCAAAAATAAAAGCTGAATCTATTAACTGTTTGGTTCAACTGTAATCTACAACCATTTTCATCTCCCCTCCCCTTTTTTAACAGATGAATTGTGTATGTTCTCAAGACTATTTTAAGTCTTAGAAATATGAGTACTATTATGAATATCACAGTCAGAAGGCCACAAATTCCAAAATGTTAATGGAAAATTGGATAAACTGCAAGCTGAAAAGATAAATTAATGTTCTTTAGATTTCTGTTAATTACCATATGTATATGCAAATCACAATAAAGTTTTATAATGAGTAGCAGAAATGTATTTTTAAAAAAGATTTTGGATTCAAATTTTTAATAAAAGCTTAGATTGGGAAAAATAATTGCAATAAGTCGAATCTTGATCCTTTTACTTGTGATCTTGTTTGTAATAGAAAAAAAAAAAAATCCCCATCCTACCCTTACCACCAATCCAAGAAATCTAGAAGAAGAATATCCAAGAAATTGTCATGACTCCAAAATTTGAAAATAAATAACTGAAAAATTAATTACTGGTAAATAAAAAATTCAATATAAAATAATTATTTAGCATTTTTTATTAAAAAGGTTCATTTTTGGGATGAGTTTTTTTTAACAATTTTTGGTAATAAATTTTTAAGAATTTGAAAAATAGAGACATTGTGAAAAATTTTTGGACAACACTAGAGGATGTAATGTGCAATTTAAGAAGTCCTGCAGTAGGTCAAACTTCTGTTTGTGTTCCAGAGAGCTTTTGGTGCACAATTTATTGATCTTCCATTTTCTTTTACCAACTTTAAAATGTCTTTGTTTCAGACTGAAAAGTATTATTATTTTTTTCTCTTTATAACTTATTCTTTGATTCGTTTTTATATAGATGAAGCAGAACTTGAAAAAAATAAAATGCTGGCTAAAATGAAGAATTACAGGCCTAATACTGTAAGATATTGTAAACTTTGCTGTATTTTTACTGTACAATTACTGTGTGACAAAATGAATATCCTATTATTTCTTATTGTTATATAATGGTTGATATATATATATTTCACTCCTCAAAAGTAGGAATTTACTTTGATGAAATTTTTTTATAATGGCTATAATTTATCTTTTAATTGTTCCTATGCTCTCGCTTCTGTTATTAATAATTGAAAAATACATAGAAAAGCCAAATTTTTTTTAAAAAAAATTTATTTTATTTTATTATTAGAACTACAAACAGCTTCTTTGATTAATTGTCATCAACATTTTTGATTGTCACTTGATATTGCTTTGTGAATATTTTCACAAAAGCTTCATTTAGCTGTAACTCTTTTGTTGTAAAGGCAATTATCTTATTTCTAACATCAACCAGTTTATATGCATTATGCGTACTAAACAGGCTGTCATTTCCTAATGCTTCAAATAATAGTTTAATATAATTCGTTTTGATCTACTATTATAACGAAATAGGTCTATCTTTGTTAAAATATATATTTATATTATTCTCTGATATATATTTTTTTCATAGTATAAAAATAATTTCAGCAATTTGCCGTATTAAGTACTTTGTTCTTATATTACTTATAAGTTATTTTGAAAACTGCTTCCTATTTTTTATGACCACTGACTACAATCCCAGTTCTTTGTTATGTTTTTCCACTAAGGCTCTGTAATGGTTTATATTGCCAGAGCCATACATATCGGTTATAAATTTCAATAGCATTTAAAGAAAATAAATGTTCAAATTTATGAAGATTTATTATCTTGTAAATTAATGAAGTTCAATATGAGCACCATTAGTGTCTCTGCAGGTGTCTATATGGTAATTAATCTCTTGCCACATAGTAGCATTTGACATCTATTAAATTAACTGTTTACACCAGAGGTTCCCAACCTGTGGTACATGGGTCACACAGCCTGGGGATACACAACTGATTAGTTGGGGATATGTGAAAGTAATGTTAGTGATGGAGGAAAATACAAAACATATGTGATTAAAATTTAAAAAAAAAGAAAATTATAGAATTTTTTCCCCTCGAGTTCATGTATTTATGAAAGTTGTGCAAGTCCAAAGCCTAAACTAAATGTGTGGGAAAAACATTATTGACTTTTGCATATATTAGAGGCAAATAAATTAATTTGCTTGATGCGGCTCCAGGTATGAGATTATATCTGTCTTCATTTGAACCTAATTTTATAAAATTTAGCTCCATACAACAAGCTCAAGGATTGCATTGAAATTGTCTTCTACTTGAATTCTTTATTATCATGATGTATAATTGTTGCCTTTCATCAATAGTTGATACAAAATTATTTCAATTCTGTTTTCATTTGTTTTGGCACTGAACTAATAAAAAATGGCATAAAATGTAAAATCAAAAATAAATTCTGCAAATATTATTAAAAGTTAATTCAAGTTGTTTGACTCTTAAGCTAACCTAAGCCATTAACATTATTCAGAAAAACTTCTTTGCGCAGAAGGATGGTTGGGGAGATGTCAGTAGGGGACACTCAAAAATAAAAAGCCTAATCAAGGGGTATGGGAACTGGTGGTTTACATATTCATTGTAATGAATTCCTTTGCAAAAAATTAAGAGATCTGGGAGGCCAGTTATTGAGGCTTCCTTTTCCAATCTGATTGTGCTCATTCAACTGGCTAGATAACCTGAGTGGTTTTAGTGATCAGGGGTAAGAGATGGCATTATGTCTAATAAAACAGTAGAACGCCACTAATCCGAAATTCCTGTTAATCTGAATTGATTTTATTTTCGAAAATTATATGTAATTGAAAAGATTTAAATATACACACTGAAAACAACAAAGTACTTTTTCAGCATGCATAATTTTGTACCCTGAAGACACTAATGCAATTCGCCGTAAGATAAGGTCACTTCATACAGGAGCACATCCATTATTCTAATGAAAGGGGGAGACATATTCTCTTTCTATTGTTTTTGAATAAAAGAATTCAAGAGATAATAGTACTGAGTACTTATAACTTACATTTTTTTTAGCACACATCTTTTTCTTTTCTATTTTTATCGGAATTTCGGGTATTCTGAATTTTTTGTAATCCGAACAGGCACCTGTCCCAATTAGTTCAGATTAGTGGGGTTCTACTGTACCTCAGATTTTATTTAATTGTAAGATATCTATTACTGCTTGCATATCTATGGAACCAGTAATGGTGCTCGCGTTGAACTTGATTAACTTGCAAAGAAACTTGAGGAGTTTATCTTTTTAATGCAACTGAAATAGTTTACTAATCATGTGTAATTCTGTTGGTATAAGTCGGTGGTGGTGAACCTATGACCTACAAGTTGATTTTTATAAATTTATTTTTTATATCATAAAAAAGAGAGCGGACAATCGAAAATATTAAAAATATGAAGTATAAATATTTAATATTGAATTTATAAAATATATTCTTTTACCAAACAGTTTTATATCGATGAAGAAACTTACCAACTCTCTTTTAATAATGCTTGGGGCCATATTGGTGTGAAAAAATTATTTTCATTAATAAATTCTGTAAAATCTACCAACAAAAATATACTTGGAAATGAATTGACTGTGAATTGGGTTAAACTATTGAATACAGAATATGAATCTAGTATTAAGAGACTATATGAAAAAAAGCAAATTTTGAAAATGGAAAATTAACAAGTTTTCAGTGTTTCCAAATTATTGGCACCCTTTTTACCACACCACCCCCTCACCACTGACTTAATGGCCCACAGGCAAGTATTAAAAAAAATAATGAACAAAATTTGATTCAATTCTCAAAAAGTTTGGCCATCACTGTTATAAGTTATTACTTTTGTTTTTAACCAAACATCCTAAAACCTATAAAAATTTTATCAAGATGGCATTTTGCAATACTACAAAATTAAAATTAACTGTCTAATTTTTACTTTATTTGCTGTGTGTTCTCAGAATGTGTGTGTTTTTTACAGACCATTTTTGAGCTGGGACCTCTAGCAAAAACTCAAGCAAATGTTATTATGAGAGAAAAAAGGAAAATGCATTCTAGATTTGTAAAACAAGCAGTTGAGGAGTCACAAGAAAATGAATCTGTTGAAGAAACTAGTAAAAATACATTAGTTTCAGCAGATGAAGATGATTTGAAGGTATATTTTATTTTATATTGTTCAGAGTTAGAAGATTTCTGTACTTAATTTTTTAAATATTTTTTAATTATTGTTATCAAAGACCTTTTTGTATTTCTGTATCCCAGGTTATATTAAATTGTGGTTTGCTTTGCTTGTGTGTGAAAATATCAAAGTGTTTGCAAGATTTCAGATTTTAATATTTCTTAATAAAAATTGCAGAAAACTTTTCTCATTCATAAACATTTCATCAAAATTTGGTGAATAATTATTTTAAATCAAGATTACAATGCTTTATTTTTTTACTTTATTACTATGCTTTATATTTTGTTTTGAGGCCAGCACTTTTTTGATGGAAAATTATGAGTTTTAAGACCTTGCTGTATATTATTATATGTTCCTTTTTTTTTATTTTTGATTGCTTGCTTATAATTTCATCCATTGGCATATTGATTTGATATTCTTGTATTTGTGTTTAGGAGAAAACAAAGATTCATTGTTATTGGCTTCTAGTAGAGTAATGCAAAATTAGCAATAATATTTAACTTATTTCCCCTCAAAATATTCCTTTTGCTACCTATACGATGAAATGCAGAAGTGTATTTTAATATTTCTACTTCAAATTTTGTATTTAAACCACACATTTACTTGATCATTTTATCAGAGCATTTCATTCTATGCACCTTCTTTAAAAATAAATGTGTCATGGTTGCAGCAAGCAGACATTTGACAAAAGGCTCCTTTTTTTCCATATGCAGCCTATTTGATCAGAGGTTTGCAGTTTCAACCATTGTATTTGATACATAGATATCCAAGCTGCATTCATAATTCTGTTATTTTCTCTGTGGTTAATGGTGGATTTAATCATTTCACCTTAAGTAACATTTTTTCTTTATCATCTTTAGTATTTCTTGTTTTGTTACTCCCCCACCATCCACCAAAAAATTAAATATTGTATTGTGTAGCATAGCATCACACATTCTTTAAAAAAAACTAATTTCCTTTAAAATTCTTTGGGTTTTTGTTGTTATTATTATAAGGAACTGTAAGTGGCAAATATTTTTAAATTGCAAAATGTAGTGATTGCATATTCATAAGCATCAGGAGAAGATAGTATTATCTGAATGATTTCTACTTTATATGAAATTAACTTTCAGATCTGAATGATAACTTTAAATTTCTTTCTGTTTGCCATCTCAATGTGTTATCCATTTGAAATTAAGCATTTTTTGAAATCTTAAGTTAACTGTCAAACATGAAAAATGGCCAGAAATTTCAGTACTTATTTGGTAATCTAGCAAGAGGGGAGTCCATACTTAAAGGGAAAAGGTACTGTTCCATAAGAAATAAAGTTGCAGAAAATCCTACCTTAAAACCCTTTCTTAGGCCTTGGTAATATACTTCCCACCAAATTCATCTATTTTTGAATGCATTTTTTAAGGTTGGCGTAAGTTCTCGCCACATTTTTCGATAAAGCAAAAACCCGGATGTTCCAGTTTCTTATCTCAAACCATAATGAAGTGTCTTCACTTGGTAATTAATTATTAATTAATAAAATTAATTAACAAAAAATGTCTTCCAATAAGCTAAATGAATTTTTCTTAAATTAATCTCAATACCAAAGTTATTTTATTATACCACTACTAGAAAAAGAAATGGCCTTATAAAGGATTAAGAACAAATTTTCACATATGTGCATATATATATACAGTATGTACCCACCCATGGCCATTGTAGAAAGAGTGCGAAAAAGTGGGTTTCTTGATAGCAGCAAATTGGAAAGGGGAGGTCTTGGTTTAATGAAATGCAATATTTAGTCCAATTTTCTGGTTCAACCTGCAGGGCTTTACTGTAAATGACAGACCAGGTGAGTGGTCTTAGACAAAACAAAGGAACTCAAAGGAGGGTTAATTTAAACTTTAAACAGCCTTGGCAGGGGAAAAGACTTATCACATATGTATGTATAATATTAAAATCCATCCTCCAAAAAAGATTCCTTAAAATTTATTTAATTTTTATTTTCTTATATGTTTTATTTTATTGTTATTTTGAAATTATTTCCATTCCAGAGCTTCAACCAAAATGTTACTGTAAAAACAAAACAGCCTGCATACTTGAAAAAAAGTGCCTTTAGAGATGACGAACATTATTTAACTTATGTGTCGTCGGAGCATTACAAAGAGAAAGGGTAATTCATTTTCTTACTTGGTTATCTTCAGTTCTAGAATTTAATCTTTCAGCATACTGTTTTTGTTTATTTTATTTTTATGTTTTTAATATTTTTCCACTTTTATTGCAGTTTAGGATTGGAGTCCACATTTGAACGTCAGGCTGCCGATGCCGTTTTAGATTTTACTGGTGATGAAAATGCATCAATGAAGAAAATGAAGAATATTAAAAGATGGTAATAAATTATGTTTACTGTTTTATTACTCTAGAATTTAAATAATCACCATCTACTTTAAAATTCTATTTGTTTATCTTTTAATATTATTTCTTCATTTCATTATTTGAACTTTCAGAAAATTATGCATATTAACCAATAAAACATGTTATTAGTTAGCTACATATATCTTAAACAGTATTTCTAATATGCAGAATAAAAAATGGCATTTCTTTTAAATTGTAATTTAAAAGACTTTTTTTTTTTTTTTAAATTCCAGCTGAATAATAAGATATTTGTTCTTTTCTAGTTCTATATCACTCAGATTTTATATAGCAGAACTGTCGATTCACTTTTGATTTTTCATCCATTTTAAATTTTTTAGTTTGACTTTGTAGCTGGCGATTTTGTTGGCTCTTGTTCATGTATAGCATCAGGTTCTAGCTTTAGAATATTTAAATAAGTACAGTGAAGCACCAATTATAAGTTTTTCATTTATACGTCGTTTCATCAAAGTCCCAATTCATTCATGACCATTGTATTGATAAAATGCTTTGTTTACATAACACAAAGCTTCATTTACATGCTGTTTTTTCCTTTTTCTAAAATTAGCAAATTTTTTGGCTCAGTCATTTTTTAACTAAAGATTTCTTCAAATAAGAGTTTTTTAACTAAATGCCCACCTGCATACACATAAATTGTATAAAATAAGAAATGTATAATTATTACTCAAAGTATGCAATAAAGGTATTATTTTTCTCGTTTTTATGATAAATGTTTAATTTTAAAATTTAATTATTGTTTTCAATACTATGCAGTAATATACTAGTACTGTTTTAAAAGCTTTAAAATTATTACTTTGAAATGAATTTGCATTAGTAGTATTGAATTTGTGGCATTCAAAGTTCTTTATTCTCTTGCTTTTTTTAACTGTTAAATTAGAGTTAAGGAAACAAAAAAGAAAGGTTGTATTATTATTTTTACAGGTGTTATTCATTATGTAATAATTTGATTTAATATGATACCAGTGCAGCTTGCACCAATTCTCTTACATTAAGATGTCTGATATTCTTATTTTTCAAGTCACTTCATTCAATGAGCACATCATTGGCGTGATAAAAATATGTCACAATATGAAATTCCCCCCTTTATTGCTTGAAAGGCTTCAAATCACATACATTTCTCCAACTCATATCAAAATTCACTTTCAATATTTATTATTGGAGAGAGCAATGAGGGCAGCCTTGTTATTTTTGGGAAATAGACAAACTACAGATGCATCTCCTGTAAAATGATTTGTTTCTTGGCAGTCATGTTTTCAAGCAAACATGTTTTTCAAGAGAAAAACATGTTTGTAAAATATACTTTTTTTTTGGGTGTTTTTTTTTTTTTTTTCTTCTAATTATTATTTCATTGCCATATTTTAAAAGTGGCACTTTCATGAAGCATTAGGTTTATAATAAGTATTTGAATCTTTGATGTATCTCGCTTACCAATTTTGTTAAATTTATTCTGCTTGTCCTTTCTTTTTAAAAAATTGTACTTATTCATTTTTAAACTAAGATTGAATGAATTCATTTGTATGAGCTGCAGTTTCTATGCTTTTTGCATCAGCAAATGGACTAAGTTTGTTAATGAAGTATATAGTGAAATTACGATGACCAAATGTCTCCTTATCGTCTGAATGTGGTTCAAAATTACAAGGTCTGACCAAAAATAGTTAAATTCATTAGTTAGTTTAGTTACATTAGCATCTTGTATGCTTAAAAACAGAATGCTAATGTAACTAAATTAGTCCGAATAATAACATTGTTTCAGAATTATTACAAAATTCTGCAAAAGAAGGGAGTCATCTATATGATGCTTAAAACTGCTTTGAAAAGGAAAAAAAATTGATAGAAATGTTCTTAAAGAAAACTTAAGTGCAGGTTTATCTTTTTTCTGGTAACAAAAATATTGTTTCAGAAATTCATGTGTTCAGAAGTATAATTCTATACAAGGCCTATCTTCTCTTTTTTTTTCCCCATAGAAGTGCAACAAAATTAACTAAAGTAATGAAAACTATTTGAAAAAAACCTTGAAATTTGACATTTTACTCAGAACTTTTATTTTGAAACATCGCATGTGTTGACAAGTGCTGAATATTTTGTATATATTTTTATCTTTTGCCATTTTGATATGAATGAAATTAAGATAATCTGTCTGGTTTTTACTGAGTGTGAAATCATTTAAGGAATGAAAGAAAAAAGTTTTGTGTCATTGTAAATTACAAAGGTGATTTAGAAATAAATATCCTTTGTGCAATTATTATGTATAGCTCATAGATTGCAAATATGCTCGAAAACTTTTTTTGGTCAACTGCACAGAAAAAGTACATTATATTGATTCTCAATCCAAAAAATGTTTTGCTGGAGATTGATGAATGAAATTATTATCATAAGACGAAAATGATTCTTTCTATTTTGTTATCCATGGTGAATTCTTTTGTAAGTTTTAAATAACCTCACTTTCATTTTTATAGGGATCGGAAGAAGAAAAAATTTGTCCAAGATAATGATACTGAAAAATCAAAGAAAATGAAGACAGAAAGTGGAGTTTGGATTCCAAAAACTTACAAATCTGACATGTATCCTTTGAGTTCTTTAATTTTCATCTCTAGATCGGGGATTATTTCTCCTAAGAAATTTTTATATTCATCCACTAAAGTAGCTGAATATCTATTTTTGAGTTGGAAAAATTCGAATTTAAAAAAAAAATTATTTTAACAGTTCAGAGGGTATTGTAGTGTTTAAAATTTGCTTGCATATAATATGTATAAACCAGCCACTGTTACTTTTCTGAGTACTGTCAACTTTCGAATTGTCATTGACTATAGATAAATTTTGTTAATTGCACAAATATCTTTTCTCGATAATACTGAACATTGTTTCCTTGTTGTTATAATATATTTGGGAAAGTACTAAGCTATCTTGTATTCACAGTTATTGCATGATAATCATCAATTATTGACTGAGCAAAGCAAGGTCTCTGTTTTAACTCGTTCAGCATTTTGTCTGTTTGTAAATTTGTTACACAATCAAAACCAAACATGTTCCATTTTCTTCAGGTTTGGCATAAATGTTCCTTGAAGCCATAAAAAAAACTGTGTATATGTAATGGTTTTTATTTTTTGACTCCATTTCGAGATGGTGACCTTTTTAATGGTTTCAGTGTGTTGGCAAGTTTGGCACATCCTTAAAGCATTTGAATCATTTTGATAATGGAGAAACATTTAATTGTAATTTTCTGAATACTAATAAAAACAGAGACATGTAAGTAATTCATTTTCAAAATAAGTGGCTAAACTTATAAAGATTGCACTGAAGAAGATATCTTAATGTGAGTTTTTCTGTACACAGAATTACTAATTTAATTGGAAATCAAATCAAAAAAATGTTTTTAAAAGTGAATTATTTAGACAAGTCACTTTTATATAAATTAATAGAAAACTTTTTTATGCACAGAATAATTTATATTAAAAATATGTTTACTATCTTTATGAGATAAATCTCAAATTAATAAAAAATCTCATTTCTTTTTTATCATATGATGGATAAATATCCATAAATGATGCAAAGGTCCAAGATTTGTTTAGCATATTTTCAAATAGGCAGTCGTATTAGGTACAAAACAAAGTGTGTGTTTACATTAACTTCCTAGAGTGGCTGAAAAATACAGGCTGTACATGAAAATGAACAATTAGAAGATTGAGATATAATTTTAGATCTAAGAAAATTTTCATTCTTAAAAGTTGATGATGGCCAATTATGTTTCCTATTAAGTGTTTTTGGTATAAATTAGGATTTGGGATGCTTGGAGATGTGAATATTTTCTTTTGTTTATAAAATGCCAAAGAAACAGTCAGTTAAAATTTCTAATATTAATGCACTTAGCATTTTACATGATTGAAATAAATATTTATACTCTAATTCTTAACAAAAGAGTATATTTATTTGATTTTTGTCACCGAGTGAAATCATTGGTATAAATAAATGCTTCTATTATGGTATATATTTCTGAATATTTGTCATATTATTGATTTTATTGCTCTAAAATTCTTCTTTTGTTTCCCTCAGAAATGGCAACCTTTTATCATATGTAGCATTAATGCATTTTTTTATCTATATTTAATAAACTTTTATGCTCCCCTTTCAAATATATTAAATTTTGTATGAAAACAAAAATTAAGCGTAATCTATACTCTACCATGCATGTGAAATTTCAGTTCGTTGTCTCCATCTACGAGTACTGATTACATTCCACTTAACAAAATATTAGATATAAAAAATGGCAGGAAAAGAATAAGATTCGGTACCAACAAAATGATGATGATGGAAATGAAGGCGATTTTGGTAAACAACGTCGTATACCCCGTCATTTCAAAGGTATGTTATCTCTCTATATTTAAAAGTAATTATATGCCATTTGGACTTTGCATCATCTATCCACCATGCTCTTCAAAAAAATTTCAGTCGCTTTTTAATTTTCATTCATCTTCAATATTAAAAATTTGTTGGGGATTTGCCATTAATACAATATTACTTGACACTAAAATGTCTGAACACTTTGCATGTAACTTGTATCTTGCTTTTGTTTAATGCTATTATATTTTGAATTAAGCAAAATAAAAGCTAGTAATTCAAGTAAAAAACGTAGGATCTTTTTGAGGTACAGTAATAAATTGTAATTGTTTGTATATATATAGTGGTAGTTTGATGTTTGTTTAATCATGCAGTTCAGTTATTGATAAATTCACTGAACTGTATTTTTTTACATTAAAGTTTATATTATAATGCATAATTCTTTTATTTGTGATTGTTTCATCAGTGTACATAGCAGTACATTTAAAGTGGAAGTTATACCCCAAAGAATGTATGAAATTGTAATTCATCTTCCCCCCCCCCCAAATGGAAATATAATACAGAATATTTTATCTGAGAAGTTTTTATAAAACAGTGGAACTTCATAAGTTCAAAGCTGGCTGGACCACAATAAAAATACATTTTTTATTCAAAAATGTGTTTTCAAAATAACTTGGTTTAAAAATAACTACAGCAAGAGAAAACAACTTTTAAAAAATAGAAGTAATTTTTTTTATAATATTTAACAGTTTTGATTAATTTAATAAATTAACAGTCAGTAATTAGAATAGATAAAACAATAATTAAAATCAAAAGTTTTAATAAATAAACAGTATACAGACTTTGAATACAACAGTTGTACAATAAAAGTTGAATATAAAACAGTACAACCCACGTCAAATGCATTCAAATATATTTTTTAAAAAGGAGAAAGTGTTTATTGCCATTTTATTTGAATATCTAACACAGGCCAAAAAAAGTACTTGAGTGAATGAAAGGCTTTAAATAATTATTCTATTTCAATCACTGAGAATAAACAGTACAAACGTATTTCTCTGTTGATAGCAATTCAGAAATGAAACAATTTAATTTTAACTTCAAATCACCCAAAATAAATTTGAATTACTGGCAGATTCGAATCTAAAATGTTTGAATTGACCAAATTCAATTTAATATTATGTGTTTTTTGTAGTCACTCTTTTAGCAAGGTCTGGAAGTTAAGGACCATGAGTTCTAGCACTCCGTTAACCCGCATCGCCATCACAATCATTCCCTTGTGTCGTCTCTCAAAGCAAAAAGTAAAGAGAATACTTCTCGGAACCATGAAATATTGAATTATAGAGACAAATACAAAATGTTGAACCCTTGTTTTTCCAAGGGCAGTATAATGAATGTACTTTTGTCAATATAGCCCATCATTCCTTTTGTTAAATTCTGAATTTTCATTTTCAGTAAACTGTTAATTTGGATGAAGTTATGAAATATGGAACCAACTCCAAAATACATATTTTGAGATATAGATAGCTGTCTTTTCAACAGCATTAAATAAACCGGCGGGATACATGATTTGGCGCATATTTTTACGTCATAGTAAGATATGCAATTTGAACTTCTTTTTTACAACCGATTGAAACCAAAATTGGACACGGGTCTACAATTAAGTTTAGAAGACCACACACCAAATTTCATTTATCTAAGTCTTTGTGTTAATGAGTTATCGTGTACTCAAGTATGTGATTATACAGACAGACAGACCCTCGATGGATTTGGTCCAAATTTTGATACATTTCTTATGGTAAAACTGTGTACAAAATTTTATCCATCCAGCTGTTTAAGTTTCTGAGTTATCGTGTTCACATTAATGCAGACAGACAGACTGACTTCTCATGGATGGATTTTGTCCTTGATAGAAACCTACAAATTATGTGTTAAGATCACATACCAAATTTCATCCCTGTAGCTTAAATAGTTTCGAGTTATCATGTTCACAGACAATTCCAAAATTGTATTTTTCGGACTCAGTGAGGTCTAAAACTTGCAGATTCATCAAAATCTCGAGTTCGAATTTTTTGACGATTACAATACTTTCTCTTTGTATACTTCATGTACGAGAAAGTAAAAATGCAGCATTAGAAAAATTCTAATGATGCCTTTGTCCAAAATTAATTATTGCATTATAAGCTGTCTGACGTACAATAGATTGCAGTTGCTGCCGAGTGCTTAACTATATCCGCTTTTTAACCTCAAAATCTGCAGTTTGTATTATATCATATTCAGCTGTGATAATTGATGGTATGCTTGAATATCTGGAAAACAAAAGTATTAAAAGTAACTTTTTGAATATATCACTAGCTTGACTTGTGATTTTCTCATCAACTTCCATTCAAAGTGTGTAAGTACCATCGGCCACAATGCATTCTTTGACAAAAGTTTTATTATAATTGCACATTTTATAAATACAAATAATGTAGGAACTTGCATAGTTGTAGAAGGCAGAATTATCAATCATCAATCCGAATTTATTTTCATAAAGCAATAAATACTGTCTGGCACATCCAATGGTATAGTCGCAAAAATAAGCAGTGCCGGAATGCTTTAACCTGAGTGGCAAAACCCGTGCTGTTTTAAGGACATTTTCCACAGTTTTTTTTCTTTGTTTCTCTTGGGAAAAGAAAAAAAAGCGATGCTAGAAAGGCATTCCGGCTCCACTGCACCCCTGGGCACATCCATGTTTAGATTGCACCTATTAGAGTAGTTTGCATATTAGTACTTTTTAAGATTTGCTATAATGTTTAGAAATCGAAGATATGAGTCCCAAAATCCAGCCCCATGAGCTTTATTAAATAGGTACCGTGAAAACGCATCCTCACACCTGTAAAATCCAAGCTAAAAAATAAATGAGAGTGGTAGAAACCAACAAACATGAATTAGAAATGAAAATCCTGATTTAACAAAATGCAGTAGTAAGTAAATGTAGAGTTCTCAGTCTAAAGGGGTTCGCAATATAGGCTGAACCAGGCAATTGTGCAGATATAGTCATATTAAAGAAAAGGAGCTTTAATTAGACGTAATTTAAACTTTGAGGAGCATGTCTGGAAAAGATGTACATGTCGTATATATACATGAATATTTGGGGACAGTTTTTTTATGTAGCATTTTATTATTATTTAGAAGTATTTATGCAGTATCCATAATATATTAAATTGTTAGAGTTAATTCATTTTATATAATAAATTTAATAAAAACAATATTTAAAAATTATTAGTGTAGATTTTTTTTAATTTAATTATTTTCTCCTTTTTTAATTTTATAGTTCATTATTATAAAGCATATTTTATATACTCTTAAAATCATTCTTTTTTCTCAAATTCAACACCAGTACCAATCAAAATTAAATTAACTTAATTGATTAACTGATAATTAAGTTCTGGAAATATTAAAACAGTGTATTGTCATTGAGAATACACAAGTGTACAAAATTTCAAAACTAACACATCAGGAAGTGAATTAAAAATTGGTTACCAAATTCCATCTGTACAAACATGAAACAAGTGTTTAAGAAATAAATCCTAATAATAATCCACAATTTTTCGAACAAAAAAATAATTCAAGTAGTATTAAATCAATCAAATACGTCAAAATACATATTCTTATTGCTTCTTTTGTCAATTGGATTCATGACATTTGCCACACTTAGTGGGTAATCTCTTTAAGAGAGGGAGATTTCAATTTATGTGATATTATTTGTACTCGGGTGAGATTCCCATTTGTAAAAATGGTTGACTAACCAAAAGGTTTTAAGAATTAATTCATCTATTTGTCATTAGTTATGAAATAAATGCTCCATTAGGATTTAAGATATAATAATAGCTTTGCTTTTGCAAGTTGCTATTTTTCACAGATAATTCTTTTAAAATTCAAATGTTTTTATATGATCATTCTAAAATGATATTGATATTGAAAACTGTAACTCTTCTTTTCAGGTTCTCAAGAGAAGTCTAACAGACCTCCCAGGCGAGAACTGAAAACCACAGAAGAAATATATAAAGCTAGAAGTAGAAAAGAAAGACTAATGGATCATCAAAAGAATAAAAACAAACGAAAACCAAAAGAAGAAATGGGAAACAAAAAAGAAAAATTTATGGGTCGTCAAAAAAAGAAAAACCAACTAAAATCAAATCGGCAGTTTGGAGCAAGAAATTTTAAACCAAAACAAAATGGTGCAGGCAATCGGAGAAGACGATAAATAAAACTGTATAGATACTTATTTTAATTTAGAGTGTCTTTCTTTATATCTGTGGAGTTGTCTTGCCCTTTCTTTCTTTGACTTAAAATTTTTAAGGAAAAGAAACATGATTTCAATTTGAAATTTAGCCATAATAAATTATGTTTTATTAATTCACCTTAATTAAAACATTTTTTAACATACTAGTTCATCTGTCATTTTCGAACGTTTCAATCAGAAAATTTTTATCCAATAAGTCGAGATATTTGCTTAATATAACAGCTTCACAAATTTATTTTGGATTTCTGAACTTGATAACCATGAGCGCAAGTTTCAAAATAGAATTTTGTTGATGAAATAAATGTTTTATTATGTTGCTCAATGACTCCAGATTAATCAATGTTAAGATTTCTGTACTTTGGAGTTGGATTTGATATATTTCTAGCCAGCTCTTACTTTTGAGCATCAGTGCATTCATAGAAAAGACATAAATTTATTGGAAATCTGTATTCTCTCTCTCAATTTTTGGAGTTATTTTTTCCCCCCAAGAACATCTACTTTTTGCATTTATTCAGAATAAGAATATATTCAAGGTGTTCATTTTCAGATTTGTACTTGTTCTTCAGCATATTGGTAAATGACTGAAAAATTGGACTCTTTTGTATCTTAATGCAGCCAAAATATTGGTGTTTATCCCTATCAAGGGCAGTGGTTTCTCGTCTTATTTACCTTTTTATGAGCTTTTTTTTCTTATCTAGTCGGTAGTCTTTTGATGATTTATTAGAAAGAATGCGTTTTTAGTATCTAATGAAGACAATAGATGGCAGCACCAATTCCATTTTTTTTTTTCCTAATTTATTTATACTTTCATTAACATCTTTTTAATGAAAAAATATTCATGTTTGGTTCATATTTTATATTGCTCTGCTAGATGTTCTCTTTTGAAGGTAGGAGAAAAAAATTCTTCCTTCTAGTTTTATTGGCATACTGTGTGTCCAAATGAAAAATAGTTTTGCTAAAGAAGTGTTATTTTATCTGACAGAACTTTGACATTTCTGTGGGAAGATGGCTGTGAATGATGGGAGAAATCTGGTCTAAAACTGATGGTGTGTCTTTCAGTGAAATCAATGCGACAAAATGAGAAATGTCATGCCATGAATTCTTCCAAACTAGGCCAGTGGAGAGTATAACAATTTTTGTCAGCTGAGTGTATTAGTGGAACCAACATGTACCATAAAATGTATATAGGACTGAGTGTACAGGGCGGTCTTAACAATTTTGAGTGCCCTGGGCTAGAGATATTTGGTGTCCATAAGAATTTTAACTAAGAATTTCAGCTCCTCTTCCAGAATCATAACTAAGAATTTCCTCCTTTAACTCAGAATTTCAGTTAAAAGAAAATCCCCATGTAATAAAATAATAGAGGGTTAAGAAGGTATTTTGCTTTTTTTTTCTTTTGTCTCCCATCTTATTTACTTCTTGTAAAAAAAAAAGTAAGTAGTGTAATAACGGCATTCCTCCATTACACTGCTGTTTACATTGGAGGAGTCTGAATGGGAAATGAAGGCAATTTAACATTTGGCAGACAGTCCCTTAAGACTTTCTTCTAAAATTCAATAATCTTATTATTTGATAAGATAGTCTCGAAGATGATGAAATTTTTTTAATGTTTTCCTACTAATGCAATAAAAATTTACAGTTTAATTCTGTGTTACCAAGGAACTAATTCAGAACTGATGGATATTTAAATCCATTTTGAGAAATTTCATGTTTATTATACTGGATTCACAGAGAAGGGGACATTTTTCAGTAAGCAGCTATTTAAACCTAATAGGGTTACCATAAAGTTCCAACTTAATTTTTTTAATTTAACTTGTAGTTTTGTTCTAAGCATTTTGATTGTTAGTATTGAAATAATATTGCCTGAGTAATGTTTCAAGTAACAATAAGAAAATGTTTTTCGAAATTGGTTGTATTATTTTAAAGGACATCTGTAACTTTTTAATGACTTTTTTTTTTTTTTTTTTTTTTTTTTTTTTTTTGGTTATTTATAACACAGCTTAGACAATCTTGAAACATTAAATAACTTTTGTTCACAAATTAAATAACTAATAAGGGTTTCTATTTTAAAAATAATTTTCTCACTTATTTTATTCTGAAAAAATTGACTTGCATCAATATAGATGTAAAAAAAAAATTGTGAAGAAATAAATCATAACTTTTTTGAGCCACATTTGGCCTTTAAAAAAACATTTATGTAGAGATTGAATTGATCTTTTTCTTGTTGATAAGCTTATATTTTCAATAACTGAAATGTTAATGATTAAACAAAGAAGATAAAAAAATAAGTTAATGGCAGTACTATAATATTTTTTTCAGGACCAATTTAGGCCATGGCCTATGGTGTAACAATCAGAGGACACAAATATAAAAGAAATTGCACTAAAATATTTAGAAATTTCAGTATTATTTTGAAAAGAACATTTTTTAAGCACATCTATACAAATTAAATAAAAATAGGCAGCATATTTATGCTATCCATAGTTGTGGTGCGTGAACAAGGGGAGAGGGTGCAGAATTAAGTGATTTGTCCTGGGGTGTAGAAATGTATAAATCTGGCCCTGTTTTTTTTTTTACTTTAAATACATTTCCACTAATCTAGTTTCTTGCTGAAGCTTGGATATTGTAATGGCTAAGAAATCTTCAAGTGACAGCTAATGACCAATGTAAATTCCTGAAAAATATTAATGAATCATAATCGCTTTCATCTGCACAGGATATAAGAATCTTGTTCAAATCAACGAATTCCTACAACTAAAATAATCTTTCTGAGGGCCAAGTCCAGTGTTCTTTTACGAATTTTAGTAGCAGCATTTTTTATATATATATATATATAGTTTTTAATCTTTCATTAAGTTTTGAGATTTTGCAGTGTAGGTACCTAAACTCTCAGAACAAATGGCATATATGAAAAAAGTCGGTTAAATAATGCGACAAGTAGCAGTTGATGGGGAAAAAAACTAAATGTTTGTTTTATATACCCAGATCAGGCTCTGTTTGAATTAATGAATGTTTACTTTAAGCATGGCCGGATTATTAAATAGGCAACTGCTTATTGGCTTCATGATTCTTTTTTTGTGGTATTTTCAGGGTTACCTAATTTTGTTCTTTCTTTTGTTTTACAAGAATCATGTACTTGAACATATTCAACTTAAAATCAAATATAGTTTAAATTTCAAAACATTCTTCTCTGTATTTTTTTTTTTTTCCATGCTTTCAAAATCAATTGCAGATCAGTGTGGTCCGTTTTCTTTTTTAATTGGTTGACTGACTCGAGGGTCAACAGACCTGGCAAACTAGGTATTTAAGTGTTTAGAATGCGTTAATTTTTTTTAATTATAAGTTAATTTTTGTTTAAAATTAATTTTAGATTATTTTTTTTACGAGAGGATGAAACCACCTCTCTTGGAAGATTATCTGCAATTAATTGTATTTGTTACTTCAGTTTTTTGTTATATGTATTAATTAAAAACTGCTTGTATAGAGATTAACTTAAAATTAATTTTTAAAAACATCTGGTTTTGGAAAGGGAAAGGGGGCCCGAAATTTGCATTGCCTAAGGGCCTCCTACAGAGTTTAATCTGGCCCTGACTTTAAAATGTGTACTCTTTAATTTTTTTATTGACGATTGTGGTAGCGTGGGTGTTTTTCCCCTCGCCAAATAAGGATTTGTGAAGTCTAAACTTGCTATTAATCTCAACTATTCTTTTAGAATAAATGTGTTTAGAAATTAATTATATGGGTGATATGACTAATTGTAGAACATCAGGTAGCTTAGATACTGTGCACTTAAAAAAATAATATTTATTCTCATAAAACAAAAATATATGTGAAGTTTTAGCCTCAGAAAATTCCCTCTATAAAATCTTTGGTTAAGTTTTTAGGATAATTTACCGATTCTTTATATTCCGTGAATCGGCCATTTACTGCTAGCAGTTCTCCATCAATATGCTTACTTCTCATCCTAATTATTGAAAGGGTGTGTGAAATCAAAACCCTTCAACTAGTGGTGTAGTCGCAAAATAAGCAATGCCGGATCGCTCTAACCTGGGTGACAAAAATCATGCTGTTTTAAGGACATTTTCACAATTTTTTCTTATTTATTTCTCGTGGGAAAAAAAGGCAGTGTTGGAACGGCGTTCTGGCTCTACTACACCCTTGCCTTCAACCCTACATCAAAATATTTTGCTGATTGTACTGAATTTTCAAATGTAAGAGGGGGGGGGGAAGGAAAATATAAAAGCAAAAATACTTCGGAACTTAACCTTCCCTGCCCTCCCCAAAAAAAGAGAACGCTAAACTAAGCAATTATTTTAAAATGGTTAAGAAACCAAAAAGGTATAAAACTTTGTGAACTGATGTTGGATAACATAGGTTAAATTTTAATTAATTCAAAAAATTCATCCTTTTTGCTTCTTTAGAGAAATTATTTGAAAATATACGTATATTCCTGTGTATCGCGTAATAATCAGAACAATTTGAAATTATGCCGGACATTTACAATATTAGTTTTCAGGATTTTTATAAGAGGGTTTTAATCATCGCTGAAGAAATATACGCTATAATTTCATATAAATTAAGTTGCTAAATTTATTAAGATATTTTTTTAAGTGAAACCTGGATTCGAATTTCACGATTTCAATTTATGAGGCATTTTCGCGGATTCAATCGGTGGTGTAGTCGCAAAATAAGAAGAGCCGGAACGCTCTAACCTGGGTGACAAAAATCGCGCTGCTGAATTTTTTTTAACAGTATTACCAGATCAAAATAGGAAAATAAGGCCAAACCTTCTTAAAAATAAGGCCAAATTGAAATTGAAAGCGTCATTTGCTATTAGAAAAACAGCTATCCTTCATGAAAACGAATCCCACGCGATAGGCATATGTCCAATGTTCTATTATTAAACTAAAATTTAAGTGAAAGAAATTTAAAACATCCTTGTTCTATTCAGGAGCTATTTCGTTTGGCAGCTCATTATATATCATTTGAAATGTGCAATATCAAAAATTTATTGAAACACAATAGAATAAGTAATTAAAAATTGTTCTAAAAGTCATTAACGAAAATAAGACCAATAGCTTTGAAAAAAGGCCAAATTTCCATAATTCGGCCTTAAAAAGGCCAATATGGCAACCCAGGTTTTTAAAGACTTTTTCACAATTTTTTCTTCTTTATTTCTCTTGGGAGGGGGGGGGGACGGCTCCACTACACTTCTGGATTCAATCTACCTTGCAAACTGAAAACTAAGAATGTTATCGTCGCAAGTTCCGCAAAGAGAAAACTTTCAAAACAAGACGAGACGCCCGATTTGGTAATATCACCTTTAATGGCCCTCTCACGAATCTTCCGAGTTCAGAGCCATTGCAACAGATAAGTCCCCAAATGAATGCCTCTGCTCTAAATCCAAAGACGGTTAAACACTCTCCTGGATAACCTGAGCACGTCGAACCTGATGATAAAACTTTCCAACGGACTTGCATTCCTCCGAACAAAGTGGGAGGGGTGGAAAAAAAAATGTCGAAAAGTTCATATCCGGTTTGTTCCAACTTTGTGGTTTTTAAGGTGAATGAAATTTTGTTGACGTCGGTTTTATTTTTATTAATACGAATTGAGGCGATGCAGACTCGGAGATTCTGCGTGTGTATTTGGAAATAAAACATTTTTATAACAGGGGGTATCTAACTAACCCACGAATGTGCAAACTTTTTTAGGAGAGGCCGAAAAAATAAGAACTTTGGCGAGCCGACATAATTTATGATAAAATTTGATAAGGATAAAAAAATATTATTTAAAAAAATTCTTGAATATTAATGCTATGAATGAAGCTGTGACTATTTTCTCAACATCATTTTTATCAGCACTAGAAAAACAGGGCCAACCGCGAAAGAATTCCGAAAAACCTATTTTAACGTGCGCTTGAAAATATACACTTATTTTAAAAAGAAATTTGTATCATACAAGAAAAATAAGTACCAGAAAGACGGACAATTTTTAAAATTTTACTCGTATGTGCAAATTCAACTCTGAAAAGGGTACAGCATCCCAAAACAAGAAATAATATTACAGTCATTATTTATTCTGTATCTGCTTAAAATTCTCACTATGAAGGGTAAGCAAGATTACATAAATATTTTACTAGGGAATAGCAACCCAAAGTTCAATTAGAAACACTCAGTTTCTGCTTAAAACTCCCACTGTAAAAGAAAAACAAGGTTAAATAAATATTTGATGTAGAAATAGCAACCTAGAATTCTTTCGAACCATCGAAAATTTCAATTCCGTTTTTATAAAAAAAAGTTATTTTTTTCCACAAATTTATCTAAGTTGTGCTATTGTATGCAGCTGTAACAAAAGTGTTTAGTTTTGGCATTATTTAAAGAAAAAGTACCTAAACCCTATCTCGCAGAGTAAAATAATCTTGGTTCGTCTCAAGTAAGTTTAATTAATTTGCAGTCTGTAATAAACGGTATTTCAAATTTTTCATGTTCTATTTTTGAAGAAGTTGCGCTGTGCCGACTTTTCTAAATTATTTATTTAGTAATGTCATATCAACAGAAAAGAAATACAAAAAAAGAAACCTTTGAATAAAAAGCGTTACCCAGCAGTAGAAATGTGCGCAAAAAATATACACAATGGCAATATACAAAAACAGAATAATAATTCATTAATAAAACGATCTGAGAAGAACTTCAAAATCAAAAACATGGCTGCGACTGCCTCAAACTTTCAACAAATTCAAATTGCATGAAATACATCTTCACAATAATTATTGTTATACAAATTAAAAATATAACTTAAGTTATAATGTTATAGGAGCTTGTTTCTTAAATTGCTGGAGTCACGAATAGTATATATTCACAAGCGGGAATGTCGTATACAGTGGCAAATCCAGGATTTGGGTCTGGAGGGGCCTGAGATCATAAAAATTTTGTACCGTCGTGGCGAATTTCAAACCTCATGGCTTATGTAAACCACTTATGTTATGTATGTAACACTTTAAGTTTACAGACTTGACTCACCTGACAATAAGAATCGTAAAGAACAATACTTTCGATAATTTATTTAAAAAAACACATTGAAATAATTACCCCCAAAAAAATGTTTTCGACCGCGTCAACGACGGTACAAGTACGATTGGAATGACAACAAAAGTGGGGAAATTTTCGAACCTGTCAGACCAAAAATCAATGTTGTCAAGATTTTTTTATTATTTTAATATTTTTTTAAGAAAAGGAGATTAAGAACAAACAGTTGTGGTGATTTTAAATAAAACCAGGAATTCTAGTTTAGCTCTGGGAGGGGCTGCAGCCCCATAGCAACCCCCTGGATGCACCACTGGTGATATATTAAACAATATGGGAGTTTTATGTGAAGCTTCCTAGAGTAGTGATTTACTGATTATGTATTTAACGGGGGCGCCCCCCTCCACTTTTGAGGGAAAAGTTAAATTTTTATTTCATTTCAGCTGCTAAAAACTAGGAATTACAGAAAAAATCAATATTATTGAAGAAAGGTAACTAATTTAACAACTAAATTTTAAAATTTTGTTGTGTACCCCCTATACTGCCCGGCATTTTTAGGTGCCTGAATTTTTTGTCATTCAGCCGCTGATACTGTGTATTCAGACCCCTACCCTTATCCCGATTGGGTCCAAACTTTGATACCAACAATTGTGATGTCAAAGCCATATATCAAATTTCAGTGGCGGCGAATCAGGGAAGCGAGGGTGGACAGTCGCCCCCCCCCCCCTACTTTTTTAGAGAAAAATTTAAGTTTTTATTTTTCTTAGCTGCCTAAAACAAGGAATTACAAAAAAAAACAATAGTGTTAGGGAAAACTATATAATTTGTTAGCTAAATTTTAAAATTTTGCTGTCGACCCCCTTTACTCCCGGGCCTTTTAGATGTCTATAAATTCTTTGCCCCCTCACTTTTTCCACTCAATCACCGCCACTGCCAAATTTCACTTATCTAGTTTCTCTCATTTTTGAGTCATCGTATTCACAAAACCACGGATAGACAGACAAACAGTTAATGCTTTGATCGATTTTGTTCCAAAATTTTATACACATCTACACTTCAGGTGACTCCTCGCTAGTTGCATTTGTAGGGAGAGCCTGGGTCTAAGACCTATAATCTCCTTTCCATAACATTGCTTCCACAGTGACTTGACACTTGTAATTTTGAGCAAAATAATAGAAAATTAATTTAATGTAGTTAACAGGATTTGGGAAGAGTTTAGATAAAAAATAAAATGAGAAGAAAATTAATAAAGTAGGATGGTGATGAAATTAATTAAGTGGGGAGAGCAATTCGAAAGTCTGGCGTAGCAGGTGGCAAGGGTATACACTTCTAGTGAAAACAGTATGCTAAATTTTATTCTTTTAGAGTTATCGTGCAATCGAATGGGCAGTCAAACAGACTTCCCACTAGCGGATTTTATCCAAAATATCTTTATTCAAAGCTTCTGACAGAAATTTACCAATTTTCGTGAAAAGACAAAACACAAAATCACGTCTTTCTAGCTCATTGCGTTTCTGAGCTATCGTGTTCGCGACAAACATAATTCCAATTTTCGGACTCGGAAAGAACTAAAACGTGGAGATCGATCAAAATCTTCTGGACGAATTTTTTGAAAATTACAATACTTTCTTTTCATTTACGTGAAGGTAATTAAAGCTGAAATTGAAATTTATTTGTTTCAGAGTGCGGAGCTTTTTATTTCAAATATTTGAGCTATCGTGTTCCCGACTCAGAAAGGTCTAAAACGTGGAGATAGATCAAAATCTTCTGGGCGAATTTTTTGAAGATTACAAGATGCATTCTTTTCTTTTACGAGAAAGTAATTAAAGCTGAAATTGATTTGTTTCAGAAAGCGGAGCCTTATTTCAAAAATTATTTTCTGTAAAATCAAAATTGCTACCAAAATTTCTGACACAAGATCGGCTGCTTTTCTTTTTCATGCCATAATATCCTATTGAAACAGAAACCATTTTTCTAAAATAGTTACCTTGAAAAAAGAAAACGGAAAGAACAATTTAATTTTCCAATAGAGTTATTATTCAACTCATCGAATAATCTATTTTTCCCGGTTTCAAATTATTCCGGATATAAGCTGACTCATACTGTAACCCTCATGTCTCATCTAGTTTTTTTATTAATTCAATCAAGATGTGAATCAACCTTCCACGCTCGGTTTGAGAAAGCGAAATTCGCAGCCAATTTGGCGAGAATCCGTCTGGCGATAAAATTCTCACTCTGGTTGCTTCTTCCTAGAAAGAAAACGGCGGGAAAACTTTTCTCCCTCTTATCAGGTTCAGAACTCTGGCAACCTAAGAGCTACAGGTGAAAGAGGGGGAAGACTCAAGGTCACGATGTTTTCACAATCTCCTGCTCCCTTTATTTCCTCCCCCCCCCCCCTTTCGAACTTGTCCCCAAAATGGGAGGGGTGGCTTCCAATGCTCCTTCCCACTCGTTGCGGGAAAGATCGTTACCACTTTAGGAAATTTTTTCCAACGGCTGCGTAGTTTCCTGGAGGCTATGGGGGGATGGCCGAGGGGTGGAATGCAGCCGTAGAATTCCTGGGTCAAAAATAGAAGCGGGGGCTAAGGGGGAGGAATTGCCCTCCTCAATCACACTTATCTGTCTGACAGAAATTGGAGGCCGTTGGGAAGTAGAAAACGATTTTTGGAATAGAAGATATATTCAGAATTTTCTTACATATCTTTAGAATTGTTTGATATTAATTTTGATGCGAGCTGCATTCTGTAAAGAATATTAATATAAAATTAGAAAAAATTCCTGGCAGTGTGCATTACTGTTTTTTCATAAATATATTGTTTATAATAAATATAACACTGATTTTTTTCTTCTCAATAATAATACTGAAGGCTGTTGGGAAGTAGAAAACGATTTTTGGAATAGAAGAAATATTCAGAATTTTCTTATAATCTTTAGAATTGTTTCGATATTAATTTTTATGTGAATCATAGTTTTTAAAAAATAACAGAAAAACGAGGAAAAATTATTTATTGTGTGCATCTTTTTTTTCTTTTTAATAAATATAGAATAAATTCCTAAAAATATTGAAATTTATTTGAACAAATTCATTAAATATTACAGATTTATTTTAAAACGAAAGTGCGCAGGGAAAATAATTTTTTATATGTTTTTATTTATTTTTATATACTTTTCAGACTTTTGTCCAGAAAATTATATTTTAAAAATAACCAAATTTCAAAATAAAATCACGTGTCTATTTATGTAAAGGAATTGGAGCGGTAAGAAACCAATAACATACTAATCTTGAAATAATAATTAAGATAATAAATAACCGTGTCAACTGGTTAAGCAAATATAACGAAAATAGCGATAAGGAACGTACTTTTGATAAATCAGCGTAAAAGCCAATTCATTCTTATCGAAAATTACCAGAATGTACGGAAAACTTATTCAGTTAAATATCTTTGGTATGACTGTTACCGGTTTAAGGGTAGCAAAGATTTGGACATACCGAAAGTTCTACATCGACACAAATATTTCTCAAAAGAATTAATTTTTACAAAATCAGTTCTTCCTGACCAATTTCTATTTACTCCTCTATATTTTAGAACAAACTGCTGGTTGCGACCTAAGTGGGATTGTGCAAAAGAATATTGGGCTCTCGAAGATTTCTGCAATGTTTTCTATTTTCAGTATAAATAAAAATGGTAATCTTGTTGCTTATCTATTTTAAAACGAATTTATCTTTATTTATCATTGATAATGACCCATTTTTTAATTTATTTTTCAATTCTGGGGTTAGCAGTAAAAATTTTCTGATGGAAATGGGGTTACGAAAATGTTTTATTCGCAAAGTGGTAGCGAATACAGTTTAAAAGCAGGTTTAAACTTTAGTGAGTAGGTAGATTTTCAGAGGGATACTGGAAAAAGGGTGGACCCAATCGGAGACAGACAGTCAAAAAACAAAAATGTGCAAAAAAGGCTTTCACACACCACCTTTTTTTTTCTGAAGTATTATTTTTTGTTGTTTACCAGCAACACAAGGCCGAAAATATGGTGAATAGAATGCATTTTATGCTGCACGCCGTCTTTTTCCTCTATGGAATGTTTTCAATTTCAAAAAAAAATTATTTCTAATAAATTAAATTTTAGAATTTAATATTCGCTTCATCTGATTCATTGAAAAATGTCTTTTGATGATGATATTAATTTTACCTGGCTCAAGATCCTTTCTAGGATAAGCTGCGCCGAAAATGTCTTTTGAAATTTAAATATATTATTTGTGGACACACTGTCGGGTAATTTCGAGAAAAATCGCCATTTTGACACAAACAATGCATAATTTAATTTAAATAACAAAATTATACATTTGGAAGAAAACTTAAGAACAAACGTTATTTACGTCTTCCATAAGTGACGTATAATTTCGAATCTAACTTCTTAAATAATTTAATGAGTTAGTTTCACACAGGGTTGACAGATCAAAATGACAAAATAAGGCCAAATTTGAAAAATTGATTGAAGTACTTATTTTCCACTAAATTTACGATTAGAAAATATCTTATTTTATAAAAACGATTCACTTTAGAATGACGTATGATCAATACTCTATTAATGAAACAATATTGAAGAAAAAATTTCTTTGACCACTCCATAAACAGCTTTACAATGAAAAGTGATGGCTAAATTTAATAGCTGAACATACTATATTATCTCATGAGTGATCAAAAGTATGCAAGGTTATTTTTTAGTTTGGTCATAATAAATGAAAAGCGATTCCGTACTAAAAATAAATAATAAACAGTATAAAAGGTTTATTCCATTAATATAAATAAAATTGATTTCAGATTCGTAATAAGCGTTTGTAATAAACAATAAAATTTTCAAGAATGTTCTTTTTTCAGTTTCGATATTATTCA
>BGPR01019473.1:0-14108 GCA_013235015.1 Araneus ventricosus
AGTCTGAAAGAACTGCTGCTAGATGATAGGCTAAAAACTTCCTGGCTCCTGCGTGGAATTTTAACGAATGATAGAGCGATCCAATAACATCAGGAATGACGAAAGAATATGAAAGAGCTGCTGCTGGATGATAGGCTAAAAACTTCCTGGCCCTTGCGTGGAATTTTGATGAATGATAGAGCGATCCAATAACATCAGGAATGGCGTAAGAATACTTTAAACAGTCATTTATTGGGACGAACACGCTTTAAGAACATATTTACAGTTACAACAATTCCACCTTTCTTAGTGGATGCTCGTCCTATTACACCTAAAGACACGTAGTCAAGTCGAGCATGTGTACTCTGCTAACATTCAGTAGATCCACATATCAGCTGCGGTTATCGTATAGACAAAGTCATCCGATTCCGCTTAAAAAGCTGTGAATTTAAATGTCAAGTGAAGTGACTAGCTCAAAGCAATGTCGTAGAACCTTGAGGAAAGAATGCTTTGCTTGCGAGAGACAGCACCAATTTAGAAATGAATGCAAGTTATTTCATAACTTAAATGCAGAATTTCCGAACAATTTCCATATCGAAATGCAAAAGAAGAAATGAAAATTATTTTCGTCACGTAAGTACAAAAAGTGACGTTGAAATAAAAAAATTATTCACTTGAATAAATGTGAAAAAATTCGAGGAAATTCTAACCGTTTGAAACCGGTTTATTATGCAGGAAGAATTAAATATTGTTACAAAGCTATAAAGTCGTTTTCCCGAGATGCTAATCTTGGTGACAAACTTAACGACTTCGCGACAAATTTGGCGACCTTGGCGATAAATTTGGTGAACATTTTGGCGACCTGGCCTCAAAGTTGGCGACTTTGGCGACAAAAGGAATTTTCTAGAAGGACCTCGAACTTTCAACCTATTTCTACTGGCTTCATGAACTTTCTGGAGTTTACGTTACTTCCTACGTAATGAAGTCACTTCCTGTTGAAAAAGTATAAAAGCAAGCTCTCAAGCCAAGAAGAGGAGTTGGATTTTGATCAGCAAGCAACTGGTGAGCTAATAAGAAACCTTTGAGCGCTGTGTTGAGATTTAACGGTAATCTCTGTTGTGAATTTTTACAAGTGCTGTTTTAATACTTGCGATACGTTTCTTTGCTTAGAATACATGTAAAATAAAGAGCTTTATTTTTTAATCCTGCTTATTGGACTGTTTTCAGGTACACCCACAAGACGATTTTGTCACAATATAAATAATAACAATGCTCTCTCTCTCTCTCTCTCTCTCTCATATCATTCTTATATCAAAGTTTTGCCATCAAATTAATCAAGAAAAGATTAAATTCTCAGCAGAAATATAGTGACAAGCGAATTGTCGCTGTATCAAAGAGAACAACTATATGTAACTATTATGTGGAACAAGATCAAAAGAGAACAACTATATGTAACTATTATGTGGAACAAGATAGAGCTAAATTCTTAGTAATTGAGGTCGAAAAAAGAAAAATTTATAAATAATTAGTATGGAAATAAATTTATGTGTATGAGAAAAAAGAATTCGTTTGCGAAGTATGTAAAACAGTTTTACTTAGTTCTGAATATATATTTAAGCGGAAGAAAGAGTATAAATTTTAAAATAAGGTTGTATTAACTTACATCAATAGAGTTATGGCATCACTTTCTTCTCAAACTTTTCTCGAACATTCATCAAAGAATTTTGTCGCTAGCCGAAGATGGGAAGTAAATACCAAAAGAATAGACGAAACGTTAATTTTTGATGAGTGAAAGGATATTAAATCTAAAATTGATGTGCAGCAATTTATTAAAAAAATTAACGCAAGATAATTTTCTGAACAATTTTTACTGATAAATATTTAAAATTCCGTTCTTCACTGTCGAAGTTTCCGCAGTCCCAAAATTGCCGTCCGTGATCCGATGTGAAGTTGTGACTCATAGGTAAAGATGCCCTGGTTGAAGCATTGAAAAACTTTCTGTGTCATTTTTCTTTTCTAAGTTTTCATGAGCATCCTTTTTAAGTAAAGAAAAAGGGTACTTTTTGTTAGCCGAGCGCAAATGTCGCCAATTGTGAACCAAACGCGAGCCAAGTCGCCAAGAGCGAAGCGACTTTCCGTTAGCCGGGCGCAAATGTCGCCAATTGTGAACAGCCAAGTCGCCAAGAGCGAAGCGATTTTCCGTTAGCCGGGCGTAAATGTCGCCAATTGTGAACCAAACACGAGCCAAGTCGCCAAGAGAATGGTTGTAAGAAATTTGGTGGAATTCTACATTATTTGGCGATTTTTCGCTTGCGCCCAGCTAACGGAAAAGTACCAGAAAAACCTTTCTACTGCTCGGATATCGAGTTACAACTTGCCTTCCAGGCATGATTTCAACTGTCAATCAGGACTAAACGCCGTTAACACGGCATTTTCGTCGTCACCTTGAAGTGTCCATCTTCCGCAAGAAACAGTGACAGAAACTATTAAAGGCATTTAAAGTTCCTTTTAATCTTCACCGACGACAAGCTGCATTTAGCGATTTCTGACAACAAGATGATGCTTTAATAGTTACTTTGGAAATAATTACAGAAAGTTCGACGGCATTCAGTAGATGACGGGAGTCGATCCTGATTGATGCAACTCGGGAAAACTGTTCTAATTCATAATAAATTCTTTGGTAAATAGCGTACATTTTTAATTTTTTCTTATTTAACATTAAAAATCATTCGTTTCTAAAGAACTAGATTACGATATCTGAGTAAAGGGTGTCCAGGCTGGAAGAATCCAAGATGGCGGTGCGAGTCCCCCCCCCCCCCGGGGGGGTGTGGAGGGGGCAACAAGGGATCCTCGAGAAAATTTGTACCAATTTTAAAAACTATATGATTTTTTGTTTTTCTTCAAACCCTTCGTTTATTGCACTATCAATTAAGATTTTTTACAAATTCATTCGTTTTGAGACCAATTATCTCAAAAACTATTAAAGCCTGAAGAAAAATCAAAGTTTCTATCTGTATGGAATCACAAGCTCGTTAATTTGTTAATTCACATGTAATTTTAATTTTGAATAGTTTTCGAGAAAGGAAACTATTCAAAATTTTATATTCACTATTTTTTTTTTATTCAGGAAAAACTGAGAAGGGGGGAGGAAATCCAAGATGGCGGCAATCTTTGAGACTCATTATCTCCAAGACTATTAAATCTGGAAGAAAAATAAAAGTATACATGTGTAGGGAATTTTACTCTTTTTAATTTGTCAATTTGTTGTAAGAGAGTAAAAGGACGTGTTTTGATGAAACATTATGTCATGAGAGATTTTAATTTGATTTTTGGCCTTTTCCAATTTTTAGGGATCAATGTTCGGGATTTCTCAAAAGACGGAAAAAATATTCCATTACATGTCGACGTTCCAAGACACAATCGGAAACAGAAAATAATCCGATACGTAAGGAAAGGTTTGAAATATTACTTCTGCTTTACCGTTATAGTCTTAAGAAATGTAATACAAATAATATGGTTGTATGCTTTGCTAGACAAAAGAGGTGAATCAACTCGCTTTCTTGTGATGATTCTTGAACTGTTACTTTACGTATCAATTTTCAAGAAACTTAGGAAGATTCTGCAAGTTCTTGAAGACTTGAACAGAGCTCTTGAAAAGTTTCCAAAATATAAACCGAAGACAAAGAGATTTATATTAAGCCTGTTTCTCATTTTTCAATTTGCTTCTATAATTTACAGATCAATCAGATATTTACAGATAAAATATTTCAGTATGTGCGGTATGACGCAGATACTCAAATGCAACGCCTTTACGAGCTTCATCATTTTTCATGTTGTTGTCACTCTATACTTTTCAATGATGAGTATAGTCCTTTCTCTTTTTCTACTGTATTATTGTCTAGTCTGCCTGTATTTCTGAAACTTCTTGGACCTCCTCGGTGAAAATAGTCGTTCTGAAAATTGTAAGAAAATGTTTAAAACATTTGTAGAAATTAGAAATATTGGGAATCATTTCGATAAATGTTTTTCTTTCCCTGCCTTTATTACAGTCCTTTTATCCATGGGTGACCTATTTTGGGCTGGATACCAAGTTGCATATGAAATGTATAGGAATTCGTTTACTTTTTGTTTGTACTGAGCGCACAACCTGCCCGTCCTTTTGCTGATCATGGTTCCATCATCGCTGGCAAATGAATCCTTAAAAAGAGCAAAACACAATGTTAAGAGCTTGCTTTATGAACTTCGCACTTTTAACAGAGTTATTTTGCATACTGTTCCAACTTGGAATAAAGAGTTTAAATTTGAATTTCAAAAATGCTCCTTCCAAGAGGATTTTCTGACTTGATGGAATATTTACGTTTTGGACAGATCACTTATAATCGTAGCTATTGATATTCCATTAACTTACGGAATTATGCTAGGTACATTAGGAAAAGAGTAGTGAAAATTTTAAATATAAGCTGTAAAAATATGGCCTGATAACTCAAGAATCTATATTATTTTGCATACTGTTCTAACTTGAATAAAGAGTTGAAATTTGAATTTCAAAATGTTCCTTCCAAGAAGATTTTCTGACTATGGAATACTTACGTTTTGGACAGATCACTTATAATCGCAAAGATTGGTACCTATCATTAACTTACGGAATTATTCTGCAATTGTAAATCCCCGTAAAATTTACGGTTTTAAACTGGTAGCTGGGTTGGTTGTGCAAAACCGTAAAGTTACGAAGTAAATCCGTAGTACAACGGTTTTTACCATACTGGAACAAGTTTTTCCCGTAAAAGTTACGAAGTAAATCCGTAGTCACAACGGTTTTTTACCGTATGAAATTAAGTTTTCTCCTTAAAAATTAAGTCATCGAAGAAAGTGACGTCATCGACTGATTTGAGTTGTTTTTCTCCTTCTGTTCGAGTTGAGTTGAAATGTGCTGATGTATATTATCAATTAATCAAGGCTTAATTATTAATTTCAATTAGTTTAATATAATTTTTAATTGAACTTACTTGGACGATTTCGATGCAAGATGGTGACAAAACTTCTAACTCCTCCGAGCCGGGGATCGAAACCGCGTTCATAGAAATAAAAGGCAGTCGCTCTAACCACTAGACCATCGGAGACTTCAGAAAAAGAAGTAAAAATAATCTATTTGAGTTTTGAAGTCATTATAGCTCTAGTGGAGCCACCTAGTGGTGTAAAAATCAACTATTGCCAGAACACGTGTTTTAAGGTTAGCTTTCATAAGTGACAACAGGTTACTGCAACATGTGTAAACAATAGCGGAGATGGAACCCTATTAAAAACATGAAATGAATGCAATAAAATACGGAAAGCAATACCGTATGACGAAAAATAGAATTTAATTTGACGGTTTTAAACCGTTTATGGCTGGAGCGGAAAACGGTGAAAAACCGTTTTATCAACAAAACAGCTTTAAACCGTCAAATATACGGAAAAAGTCCGGGAAAAAAACGGATATTTTTTACAGTGTAGGTACGTTAGGAAAAGAGTATAAAAATTTCAAATACAAGCTGTAAAAGTATGGCCTGATAACGCAGACACCTTATGCTGGCACCTTCCAACTTGGAATAAAGAATTTAAAGCTGGATTTCAAAGGACCTTCTAACCGCTTACGTTCCGAGTTATTTTGTGACCTACGGTATTTAGGACGAGTTAACTCGGTTATGTCCTTAAGCGGTTAATAGAATTTTTTTTGCTTTAGGGAATGCATACATTCTAGATATATCACTCACCGTCACAGCTTTTGGAATTAGCCCATTAATGCCTAGAGTTCCTTTTTAGGGACACTTCTAAAAATGCACCATAAATTCACGGGAATTATTTCTTTCAGCATATATTTTACAAAAAAAAAATAGTATTTTTAAGTTTTCATTTCTTTTATATTCAGTTGATGGCAGCAAGTATCAATAATTGGATTGAATAATGTAGCCATTTTCTATTCAAATCAGATCAGAAAGTAATTTTTTGCAAGATTATGAAGAAAAGGGAGAGTTTTTTCAATTATTTATCGATTAATTTACATGCATTTAATAAATTTATCATTAAATACAATTGTAAGAATTTAATTTTTGTTTGAAATTTAACATAATTTTTTTATTTCGATAGTTTTCTCTACACTTTGCCTTACGTTCCTAAAGAGGGAGACTAGGCTTTTGTAGGCATGCAATATTTGCAAACAACATATTATTGAAAAAATGCGACGTGGGCATTATTGGGTTAAGGGAGTTATGTCTCTAACTTGCGAAATGATGCTAAATACTTCGTGTAAACAAAAATAAATATTTAAATGTAGATTCAAATAATATCGATACCATCGCACAGATTGTCAAGAGAAAAGGCCAAGCAAAACCAAGTTCAGCTGTTCTCAGAAAAATTCCGTGAGTTTCCACAGATTCTTTTAATTTAGTATTTCCAAAAGACGTTAGAAGAACGTTGAAGACATTTAAAACAGAAGACTGTTTTTATCCCCTGATTATACATCAGAAGCCTATGGAATAATTAATTAGCAGAAGTTTGCAAAAGCCTTTACATGATGGCGTAACAAATAACTTCACTCTCAAACATAAATGTGTAGGATGTTCAGGTAAAACGGAAGAAACTCTCGAGATTGTTAATAGGTATCAACGAAGGAAAGGTGTTGAAATGAAGCACGGTTTCGCAAACCACGTTATATTTAGTTGACGAAAACATGCAAAAATGCAATTGCGTTTGCCTTTTCTAATGTGACGCACAACCCATTATCAAGAATTATGATAAGAAAACTGATTAACTTTATCTCTAAAAATGAAGACATTCTCTTCCCAACCAACTAAATTCAATGATTTGAAGATCTAAAACTATTGACACTCTTCAAAGTCTGTCAATAGACTCTGAGTCAACGGACAGTCTCAACGGACTTTTTGAACGATCATTTGACTCCTCCTCTGCTCAAATTGCATCTCATGTTCAAGTTTCGCATTGTTTTTTTTTCTTAATTTAGCTCTACTTTCAATGCATTATCATCATCATCGACATCTTTCATGCTTTATTTTTTGACGTAAGCTTACGTCCCTCCATAGTGGTCTAATATTGTGTCTGGAAAGGAAAAAATTATGACGCTTTTCGTAGTAAAGTTAAACGCTTATAACTCAGCAACCAAATATCATAGAGCAACATTTCCCAACCTTTTTGGTTATGCGGCCCACCTATGGTGTAAAAAGTATTTTGAGGCCCACTAAACTAAATATGCAAATAAAAAATACAAACACATATAATGCATCTATTTATTATGAACGTATATGTCAGTAATGAGTTGAGCTTACTGTAAAAGTGTTAAAAATGTATTGTTTATAAAAAAAATGACGGGAGGCTGCCTTTTTCAAACAGCCTCTGATGTTAAAGGCGTAGGACTACTTTACTCGCGTGTCTCTTTTCCGATTTTCAAATGTTTTCTGTTACTTCTGTTGTTACCCTTTATCTCTAAAATAAGACATCAGTTATGTTTTTAACATATGTAGTTATCGAGATATAGAGGATCTCCCATACAACGATTTTTTGGGGTGTTTTGGCGTGTGAATCAAATTCCTTCCTGAGACCCCAATGGGAGGAACGTAGTCCTTCGTTAAAAACTTTATTGTTATTACTTAGCTGTCACAATGCAAGAAAACTCAAAAACAAGCGGTCAAGATTCGAAATTTTAAAAAACGCTCATTGGGGTTTGTCGCCCACGAGAGATTCAATATCTGGATTAAAACTTGACAGTTTCAGCCTCAAGTCACTCTCTGCACCCAGTCTGTTTCTGTACTTAAGTTTCAAAAATACAAAAGTTGTGAAAGAAAGTTCAAGCAGATATGTGGTCGAGAACTCCATCAAATGTCTCAGTGCAAATCAACCAATTGCTGGATACTGTTGCCGAACATTTATCCAGAACGGCACCAATGATTTTAGAATCGTCGCATGATAGTTCAATTAATGATTCTTCATTTGATGGTACTTTCACTTTCTTTACCCCGACTTTGACTTGCGACTAGTGTTCAGCGGTCCACCAATAAGCTATCCACGGCCCACAGGTTGGCAACCGCTGACATAAAGAGTTGGTCTTAGCTCCATTTAACAGAGAAAGATAGAGATTGAAGATTCCAAAAAGAAGTGTAGAATTTGGAATTACGGTTTAGTCACAGTCGAGTTGAAAAGTTGGTAAAAATCACGAAGAATTTTTGATCACATCACAGCGACTTTCTATTTCTCATACCACCGTCCGATTTCACTTAAGATTGTTACTAACAGAAATTTTATCCAATATTAATAACATGAATAAATATATTACATTTGAAAACAAGAATTTTTTCGCGGAAAAAACCCCAACTAAAATCACGAATCAGTCACATAAATTGAGACTTACAAAGAGCTGTTTTTTTATGGTGCAGAGGTCATGAATTCGACCAACCTGCATCAAATAAAAGCATAAAGTCATGTCAATGTCAAATCAATATACAAAATAAAAATGCTAAAACGATATACGTAAAGATACAGTAGAGTCTCCCTACAACGAAGTCTCCCTACAGCGAATTTCTCCCTATAACGAAATTTTTAATCGGAATGTTAAATAACATTCAAAATATTCTCCATACAACGAAGTGGTTGTCTCCCTATAACGAATTTTTTCAGACCTTTATCTTTTCGATTTTTGTCATTTTTGAAGAAAGTTGCTAATTTTTGTGCAAACAAATCGCTCACACGTGCCTGTTTCCGGAACCACTCGCATTGTTCATTCCAGCGATAACACATAACAATAGAATGCTATGTGAAGGGTAATGCAGTTGTGGGGACCTGGGTTTCTACACAGGGAGCAACATTTTTACGGGCCAAGATTCCAAGAATCGGAGTGGAGTGGGGGTGGAAACAGCAAAAGATGTGACAATACGCATTTTATGTTTATCCATACTAGTACATATTAATCTTTAAATTGGTGAATTGTCTTCACTTTTGAGCATTTTATTTATACAATAAAAATTAGTATAATTTTAACAAATTTATAATAAATATTATTTCATTTTTAATTGAAAGTCATAATTAAATATTTTTGAACTTATCGCACATACTAAAAGGCTTGTTACATTTACTTAAATAACTGCAAAAATCTCTAATCTCCGTATAACGAAATTTTCTCTATAGTGAATTTTTCAACTGGAACCAAGCGATTTCGTTATAGGGAGATCCCGCTGTATACTCTAAAATATTAACATAATTTGAATGAGTGAATAAACTTTAATGGACTTTTTTGGGGTGGACTGATCTGTTCACAGGAGTCTCATAAATGAGAGATTTAAAGTAACACCTGAGGAAGAAATCCAAAAGGTTAAGATCTAGTGAGTAAGGAAGCCAACCCTTCCTTCTTACATGAAACATCTGCTTGACTGCCTGTTTCAACTTAAAAGATGAATCATTTATATAAGAAAAAATGTTATGAAATGATATATTTGTCTTATAGGATATATATATGTTGTAACGAGATTCAGAATTTTTCTGGATGGACGATATTCAAAAGATACTAATTTTTTAGGGTGATTTTATCATTTATTTCAGGAAAATGTTTATACTGAAAACCCGAACTCACGCACCAGAAGTGAAAATGAGTTGGAGACATCTTTATTTTTATATTGGTTGTAGAGTTAAAAAAAAAAACTTCTTGTTTGACTGAGCAATGCATTGTGTAAATACAAAATAAATATCCTGAATTAAATTATTTTATAATTCGAAAGGTTATTTTGTTTTATATGATGCTACAGTGTTAATGCAATGTTAACAATAGCATACTAAAAAAAACCACCAAAAGTCCTACCCTCCTCTGAATTTCTTGTATACTTAGGGTTACCATAAATTTGGTTGTAATCCGGACATGTTGGGGGGGTGAAGGGTCTGGGGTGTCAAATTGTAGCACCAGATTTTAAAAGCTGCCTACCAACCGCCCTCTTTTCTGATACCAGTACATAGTTTAAGAAAGTGGAAAAGAATTTAAGACGTCAGTATGCAAAGAAGATGCAATCTTTTGGTAATTCAAAATTACTGTAATCAGAAACGGAATTGAAACAAAACTGCTAAAACTTTTAATTTTCAGTTTGAACTGGGCCCTGGATAAGAAGGCTCATCCACTTTATCATCAACAATGAATATAAACGATGAATTTTCGTTCATTGGGGAATGCTGTCAGATTTTTTGAATACGTCAGATTTTTCAAGATTATTTCTCTCTCGCCGAGTTCACTGCCATAAATCCGGACGTTTTGAAGATCCGGACATTAGTCCGGACGTGAGCTTGAAATCCGGACGTATGGTAACCCTATGTATACTTCTATAAAACGACGCGTTCTTTTCGTGTGTTGAGCGTCTTTGGATAGTGAAGTTGAATACTGAAATCCTCCTTCACAGATATCCCTTAAGTAATAATTGTTTAGTTTTCTTTATTTGTCCAAAATGTTTTTCAGGAAGCGCTTTCCATTAATTTTGGGATTTGGGATTTTTTTTTGCGTCCGACCCCTGACGTATGGTAACCCATGAATTACTCTTAAAAACGACGCGGCCCTTCTTCGTGTGTTGAGCGTTGTTGACGGTGAAGTTAACTCTGAATCCCCTTCACAGTACTTCCACTTTCGTTACACAATAAATTTTTTAGTTTTCTTTTTGACCAAAATGTTCTTCAGAAAGCCTTCCATTAATGTTTGATTTGGGACTTTTTGCGTCCGGATCATACCGTGATGTTATGGTAACCCTATGTACACTTCTATGAGACGACGTGTTCTTTTCGTCTGTCGATGACAGTGAAGTTGTTCTAGAATCCTCCTTCACAGATACCCCTCAAGCATAATAATTTTTTTTTTAGTTTTCTTTTTGTCAAAAATGTTCTTCGAGAAAAGCTTTCCATTAATTCTTGATTTGGGATTCTTCGTCGGACCAATCGAGACATGTATATTGTAACCCTATATACTTATAAAACGAGTTCTTTTCGTGTGTTGAGCGTCTTTGGATAGTAGTGAATACTGGAATCCTCCTTCACAGATATCCCTTAAGTAATAATTGTTAGTTTTCTTTATTTGTCCAAAATGTTTTTTCAGGAAGCGCTTTCCAGTAATTTTGGATTTGGATTTTTGCGTCCGACCAATCCGACGTATGGTACCCATGAATACTTCTATAAAACGACGCGCTCCTTTCTGTGTTGACGTTGTTGGACAGAAGTTGAATTCTAGAATCCTCTTCACAATACTTCACTTTTCGTTCTACCAATAAATTTTTAGTTTTCTTTTTTTGGACCAAAATGTTCTTCAGAAAAGCTTCCATTAATGTTTGAATTTGGGACATTTTTGCGTCATGGACATAACCGAGATGTATGGTTAACCCTATGTATTTGCCTATGAAGAACGACGTTCTTATTCTTTCGTTGTGAGGTCGTGCAAAGTAGTTGAATTCTAGAATACTCCTTCACAGATATTCCTTTACATAATATTTTTTAGTTTTCTTTTTCGTCAAAAAATGTTTCAAAAAAAGCTTTAATTGATTTTGGGATTTTTGTCCGCCAAGTCGGACGTATATTGACGCCACCTATATACTTTAAGAACGACGGATTTCCTGTGTGTGACTTCACGTGTTGGATAGTGAAGTTGAATATCTGGAATCCTCTTTCATCAGATATCACCTTACAATAATTGTTTGTTTTATTTTGTCAAAATGTTCTTCAGGAAGAAGCTTTCCATTAATTTTGATTTGGATTTTTGCGTCCGGACCACCATGCGAGAATATGGTAACTCCTATGAATACTTTATAAAATGACGTGTTCCTTTCGTGTTTGAGCGTTGTTGGACGGTGAAGTTGACTTCTGGAATCCTCTTCACAGTACTTCACATGTTTACAACAATAAATTTTTTTAGTTTCTTTTCTGACCAAAAATGTTCTTCTTGAAAAGACTTTCCATTAAGTTGATTTGGGGACTTTTGCGTCCGGATCATACTGAGATGTTATTTATGGTAACCTCTATGTACAATTTCTATGAGACGACGTGTTCTTTTTCTGTCTGAGATCGATGGATAGTGAAGTTGAAATCTTAGAACTTCCCTTCACAGATATTACATAATACCCTTTTTAGTTTTCTTTTGTCAAAAAATGTTCTTCAGAAAAGCTTTCCATTAATTTTGATTTTGGGATTCTTTTGCCCGACCCAAATCGAGACGTATATTGTAAATTCCCTATGTATACTTCTATAAACGCGTTTTCGTGTGTTGATGGTTCCTTGGATAGTGAAGTTGAATACCGAATCCTCCTTCACAGATATCCCCTTAAGCAATAATTGTTTAGTTTTCTTTATTTGTCCAAAATGTTTTCAGGAAGCGCTTCCACACTCTTGGGATTTGGGATTTTGCGTCCGGACCAATCGAATGGTAACCCATGAATACTTCTAAAACGACGCGCTCCTTTTCAAAAGTTGAGAGCGTTAATTTGCAGTAGTTGAATCTGGAATCCTCTTCACAGTAATTACTTCACTTTCGTTGCCACAACAAATTTTTGTAGTTTTCTTTTGACCAAAATGTTCTTCAGAAAAGCCTTCATTACTGCTTGATTTTGGGACTTTTTGCGTCCGGATCATACCGAGATGTTATGATAACCCTATGTACACTTCTATGAGACGACGTGTTCTTTTCGTCTGTTGAGATCGATGCATAGTGAAGTTGAATTCTAGAATCCTCCTTCACAGATATTCCTTACATAATAATTTTTTAGTTTTCTTTTTTTGTCAAAAATGTTCTTCAGAAAAGCTTTCCATTAATTTTTGATTTTGCTATAACCGACCAAACGAGACGTATTGTAACCCATATTTCTATAAAACGACGCGTTCTTTTCGTGTGTTGAGCGTCTTTGGATAGTGAAGTTGAATACTGGAATCCTCCTTCACAGATATCCCTTAAGTAATACCCGTTTAGTTTTCTTTATTTGTCCAAAATGCGAAGCGCTTTCCATTAATTTTGGGATTTGGGGATTTTTTGCGTCCGGACCAATTCCGGACGTATGGTAACCCATGAATACTTCTATAAAACGACGCGCTCCTTTCGTGTGTTGAGCGTTGTTGGACGGTGAAGTTGAATTCTGGAATCCTCTTTCACAGTACTTCACTTTTCGTTACACAATAAATTTTTTAGTTTTCTTTTTTGGACCAAAAATGTTCTTCAGAAAAAGCCTTCCATTAATGTTTGATTTGGGGACTTTTTGCGTCCGGACCAAACGGAGACGTTATGGTAACCCTATGAATACTTCCATAAGATGACGCGTTCCTTTCCTGTGTTGAACGTTGTTGGATAGGGAAGTTGAATTCTGGAATCCTCCTTCACAGATATCCCTTACATAATCAATTTTTTAGTTTTCTTTTTTTGTCAAAAATGTTCTTCAGAAAAAGCTTTCCATTAATTTTTGATTTTGGGATTCTTTGCGTCCGGACCAAATCGAGACGTATATTGTAACCCTATGTATACTTCTATAAAACGACGCGTTCTTTTCGTGTGTTGAGCGTCTTTGGATAGTGAAGTTGAATACTGGAATCCTCCTTCACAGATATCCCTTAAGTAATAATTGTTTAGTTTTCTTTATTTGTCCAAAATGTTTTTCAGGAAGCGCTTTCCATTAATTTTGGGATTTGGGGATTTTTTGCGTCCGGACCAATTCCGGACGTATGGTAACTCCATGAATACTTCTATAAAACGACGCGCTCCTTTCGTGTGTTGAGCGTTGTTGGACGGTGAAGTTGAATTCTGGAATCCTCTTTCACAGTACTTCACTTTTCGTTACACAATAAATTTTTTAGTTTTCTTTTTTGGACCAAAAATGTTCTTCAGAAAAAGCCTTCCATTAATGTTTGATTTTGGGACTTTTTGCGTCCGGATCATACCGAGATGTTATGGTAACCCTATGTACACTTCTATGAGACGACGTGTTCTTTTCGTCTGTTGAGATCGATGCATAGTGAAGTTGAATTCTAGAATCCTCCTTCACAGATATTCCTTACATAATAATTTTTTAGTTTTCTTTTTTTGTCAAAAATGTTCTTCAGAAAAAGCTTTCCATTAATTTTTGATTTTGGGATTCTTTGCG
>BGPR01019474.1:0-29228 GCA_013235015.1 Araneus ventricosus
CTGTGCTTCGTTCAGTTACGTATTGCTGTGGCTAGATTCTACTGCCCTTGACTTTTAAAATTGACATATGAATTGGTCTTTCTTGAGAAACTATTCAAATCGACCACGGACCACAAGTCACTTCCTCTACCGTTTCTATCATCCGAATGAGAGAAATTTTAGCAAATTTAAAATCATAAAAAAATTGTTTAAGAAACTTAAACAAGCAAGAATAACGCCTTTTCAAATCTTTTGACTTATATTGAACATGAGAATGCATCAAAGGTTCTTACGATGCTAGATGTGATAAAAACTTTTGCAGCAAAATAAGAGGGAAAATTAAACTAAAATAATTTGAGTGTTTAATGGTTAGCAGGTAAACTAACTTATCCCTGAAAAATTGTTTGAAGCATTAATTTTTGATGAAACACTTAGTATATAATCATTTTATATTATTGCATATGTTTTTTTCTAATGTACACTATGCAAAACTTGAACTTGCGTATTTGTATTAGATCCAAACAAAATTATTTTCTACGCATTTTTTTTCTTTATTAAATGCTAAACATATTAATTAGTGTTAGTCCATTTTTCAGCATAGAATTGTAGATATTAATTAAGACCTTAAGCAAACTATTTATGTGTTGTTAATGTTTGGGGTAGAAATAAGGGGCGTTAATCTTAGATTTTTTGCCCCAGACACCAAAATCACTAGTTTCGTCTCTGCTTCATGCCAGATATTGCTTGATATTAAAGCGACTTTAAGCCCACAATTTCATCATTATCTAATATTATTGGGACTTGATTGACGCTTTCTTTTTTTATCTGTATGAAATTGTTTGGGCGATTGCCAGTTTCTGTACAATTCCTCGTTTTCAGTAGCAAATTCTTCTTGAAACTTTTTTGAAAATGTACGTATTTCACAGTGCGCTTCAATCAAGAATCGAAAATAATTTTCCTAATTATTAATATTGTTATGTGTACAACTTATATAAACCACAAATGTTTGGATTATTTTCTCTTGGATATATATTTCCTTAATTTATTCTTAGTAGTTACGTAATTTGATTAATTTGTTCTTAATATTTAGATGTACCGTCAGTTAGTAGCGTGGACTTTTCAACTTTATTATAGGAATACTTAAATTTGGAGTAATTGCATTTATTTCCATTTTATTTGTTGAATTCAGATTGGAGCATATCGATTATATAATCACATCCTGTGGAAACTCGTGTTGTTTCACCTGGACGATAAAAATAAATTCGATAATTTCCAGTCTCTACTATAATAACCTACAGTGACAAGAAAGCAAGATGTCCTGATGATGTTTCGGAATATCATAAATTCGGAAAATATATATATATTTGTTCGCATGTCACAAAACTTTTTTGAAGCTTTTATTATTAACGGCCAATTATTTTTAAAATGATAGTCAACAAGCGAATCGATTTAATGGGGTTGAATTTTTATTCTTAAAGCAATACACAGATTAGTATGCTTTTAACTTCTTCATTCGAAGAAGGTAAGTATCTTATGCTAAATGTTGTACACACTTTTAACATTCAGCTCTGGCTTTTATGTGTTTTTTTTCTAGCAGGAATATTGAATCTATACACTGCAGAGACTATCAGAAATCTTGCACCCATCTTACTGGAAAAATATTACTCCTTGTTAAATAAAATTTCTACAAAATTGGCAAATTTTTTCCATAAAATGATATATATATATATATATATATATATATATATATATATATATATATATATGTATATATATATATATATCTCTCTCATATAAATCCAAAACATAGCTAGTATATAATCATACAGAGAAATAAAGTAAACAAACATACCAAGATCAGGAAATCCTATAAAAAGTCGTTATTTGAACCATCAATTTTAAATAAAATCTAATAAATTGAGATACTAAAGATGCTTTAAACAAAAAAAATCAAGTTTAAAGCATTATATAATAAAACAGTGAAGAAAGAGCACTATTGTTATTAAATATATATATATATATATATATATATATATTAAATTTTGCATCTCTCTAAAATCCGGCTATTTGTTCGACATAGATAAACATAATTCGTCAAAACAAATATTTTGTAGAAAAGACTTCTTATCTAAAATATTGAAGCAATAGATATTATTGCGCAAGATGTATTCATATTTTTCATAGTTTGTAACACAGATCATAATAGAATATTTCAGGATCAAGATTTTAATATAGAAATATTTAAAATAAGTCTATTTTCTATATTATAACAAAGATAGTTCTAAATATTTAACTCATCGAATAAATAAAAACTATTTCAGAAAATTGCGTTGGTTTTGTTTGTTGAAAATCGGTTTTGCTAGAAATTTTTGCTTAAAAGTTCTTATTCAAAGTGTGAGAAGAAACGCATTTAAAATAATAGAACACTGATTTTCTGGATTTATTTCTGAACAAAATAAAGTTTGATTTTTCCAAACAATATTATGCACATTATGTTATAGTTGTTAATACAAGATTTCCACTAAAATAAGGGTCCAACCCTCTTTACTTAGAAACAACGGCGGCTATACTCATGAAATTGGTGCCTAGGTATAGTAAGGCGTCTATGCGCTAAGCGATGAGACCGTTTACAGCACCACTTGGCGGAATATTCCAGTGTTAGCGTTCCTATCTCGAAAACGGTATAATGTAAAAAAAATAGTCAAGTACAAATTTGCAGGGCATCGTCCATTTAGCACAAAAATACAACTTGGAGACATTAATGCTAAGAACAGATGGACTTAAAACTCACATTTATATGATGGCAATTTCCAACACTGTTACTTGATGAAATGTGTTAAACACTGAAAAAACAAATTGATATCACAAGATACCTCTATTTTCGATGTTAAAACTGCTCTCCGTCCGTTACAATACAGATTTGGGCATTGAAAATGGGAGGCTGTAATTCGGAATAAAATGAAATTTGTACATTTAACTCAGATATATTCTCCTCTGCATTTTTTTCATTTTTTGAAGATAGGAACACAGCCTCGAGATATAACAATAACCCTTCATTTATAAATTTGCCCTAAAATATCCTTTTATCTAAGATATTACATCCTTTTCAGCTAATATTATGATGAAAATGAAAATTACTCTTTTTTCAAATACAGTAAGATCAGGAAAACAAAAGCAATAAACAGTTTTTAGAGCTTATTTGATATGAATAAAATATTTTAATCATTTGTGAAGAGTACTTTACAAAGCATATGTCGGATATTCCAAGTAACAATCTTTATAATATTTTTTGGAAAATAAAATATTCGAAGTTTTTCTAAAATGGAAAATAAATTTAAAAATACATTTTTTTATTTTAATGTAGTTTCTATTCGATCTGAATTTGCAGATTTAAATCAATAACTACTTATTCAAAATTAAGTTTAAAAAAGCTGTTTCAAATCCTGAATACTTGTTTAATATACTTTCTACATTGTAAAATAATTAAATATATTTAATAACATTAAATAAAAAATGCAATTGCCAGAACGAAAATAACTTTAAGCATGTATGCCAAGTAAGATTTAAATAATTAGCATTTTTACCCAGTATTTATAGAGTAAGAATATCAGGGAAAATATGGGGACCGTTTTCTGCATGATTCATTATAATTGCAGCTTTATGGATAAACTTTTACTAATTTATTCTCTACCTATAATCTTATTTTTTGATTGAAAAATAATCATTGAAATAACAATTTGATAAAGTCAAATTTTGTGCGAAATTAAAGAAATTAAATAAGTTTCTTCTTGGAAATTTCCAAATTAATATGAAGACGTAATTACTACGAAAGAACCTATTTTCTAAATTTCTGAGCTTTAAAACTTGAATGAGATGCGAAATGAGCTTAAATACTGAGAAGAATTTACAGTATCAAGTTCATTTCTGACAAATCATTTTGAAATCGTATTCGAGTTATTTTAAATACTTCCACTGAAATTCGGCATTTGTGAGTAATAATCAATAATGATAATTTTTTTCCATGAAAGATTCAAATTTTTACATAAAAATAGCGCTGTCAATGCATCTTTCTTTGAGCAGGCAATTAGAATTCTTTGATTTAGCATACTTCCTATCTGTTCTTTATTGTGTTCGTATTTTTGCTGAATCAGACAAATACATAATAGAATTTAAGAGGCAGAAAGAGCGACGTGGCGCTTTCTTGACCTTTTCCAAGATTTCAACTCTTTCGTCTTGCTTTATATTCCATCTTACATAAGCAGTCTCTTTCAATTACTTTTCCAATGCGCTTCCTTTACGAGAGTGCTCTTCATTTTTCTTTCAAGAGTTACTTGATAATGTTTCATTCAAGTAATCATTGTCATTCATACTTATATGATTTTTTTTCTCTTTGGACTGCAATGAATTAATTCGAAAAGACGTCCTCAATGCTTTTTTATATACTAAAGCGGACAATTAGAGGTGTGTCGCATGCAATTATGTATATCATTTTTATCTTTATCATTGATTTTGCTCGGTACAGTAACTAATTTAATGTTAAAAATGACTTTTATATTTGTTCTAAATATAAATTCAAAACATTTTAAATTATTTCTGGAAAATTTGCATTGATACTTTTGGTTCCTTAAATGAAAAAATGTACACTATTATGAAATAATTAAGATTCATTTGTTTTTTATACATTAATATCACCTTCATAAAAAAAGGCCTTTCATTTTTATAGGTTTTCTTCAATTTTTCCCTATTTAAAATTTTTTGAAATAATATTAATTTCTATATTTTTCCTAACTATAACGTAGAAGAAATGTTTATACAGAAATTAAAAACTAACTTTGTGCTATACAAATTATTTATAAATATTAATTTTGGAATGATTGAACAGAAAGAAATAAATATCGGCTGTAATATTTTTTTATATTACTTCTTCTTTATAACATGCAATCATTATATTCTTATTTCTTTATTATTTGAATAACACAGAGGGTAATAGATGGAAAATATTTTTTATTTAATATTGAGTTTATTATGGCTTATGTTATAGAAGAGTTAATAAACGTAATTTGCTCGTATGTAGTTTAACGTATGACCAACAAACCAAAAAATCCGAAATTTCAGTCATAATTTCACATCTAATGAATACCTCCAAGCGTAAGTGAAGTTTAATGAAGATTTTTCCTTAAATGTTTCGCAAACATTTTTTCAAATGATGGGAAGAATATTGAAACTTAAATTAACATTTATTTCCAAATAATAAATATTTTATATAACTAATAGCTAATTACTGAAAATATATTTATCTTGAACTCATAAATTCAGTTATAGAACACGAATTATTTCAGGAAATTTCTTTTTTTTATGGCTTCCATCTTCTTGTAATGATTTTAAATGTATTTTAAGCCATAATACCATATTAAGACTATCTGCTGCTTGGATGGAATATTTCAAGAATCAATTTTTTATCCAAGCACTTCCTTCATTCTTTAGTTCCTGAGATTCGTTTGTACGCTTTCTGGTCTTTAAATTGATGTCCTTATTGGTTGTTGTCTGCGCATACTCCATCATCTGCTGCCTGAAAGGCATCTTTATAATTATATTTAGATCTTTGTTCGAAAATAACATTCCGGGAGAGGCGTTTCATAAGATTTATGTATATTAGAATTATTGGGAAAAAAATTTGCAAATCCTACAGTGTTAAAATTATTATGTCACCCACCCTTTGAAATCGGTCTATCACATAACAATTTATTTCATACGTAACAGTCTTCTTACTTCTGTAAGAATTGTTTGTTTATTACATTAAGAAAGTTTAGCTTTACTTTTTTTCTTCAATACAGGAATGTTTAATAATTCAAAGGTAAAAAGGCAATATTTGAGATGTTTAAAAAATTAATTATAAATTCTACTACTTATCTTTCATAGATAAAAATAGTGTTTTACACTTTTACAAAAGTTAAAATTATAAAACTTTCTATTGTGTGTAAAAATAAAAAGAATGACTGTGGATATTGAAAGACTGAAGATTTAAAAAGTTACTTAGAGAATTGCATATTTTGGGAGGAAGCTCAACTATCCATACTATACTTTTATGTAATGAGATAAGATGAATAAGCCATTCATAGAATAAATACGAGAATACTTAAAAATCCAGTATTAAATATAAAATCTAAAGCGAAATATAGAATTCTCAATCCTTAAAATTTATATTGAGGAGATATTTTTTCAAAAAGATTCTGAAGGAAAGCTGGGCATCTGAGTCAAGTTTGCATACTTTTTATCTCATTTTGATATGAAGAAACAGCGTTTATATCAAAGCAAAAATATATTCATTTTGCTAGAAGAACAGTCGGCATTTCATAAAAAATATAGATATTGTTCTTTCATTTCAGTGCCTACAATTCCTTCTTTCAGGGGTAGTCAAAACAAAAGATAATCCAAAATAACTTGAGAAAGAAGCTTTTCAAGAAAATGAAAAGGGAAACCCATGAAATATAAATATCACAGCAGGAATATGATTTCCTCTTATGCTTCAAAAATCGCAGTTTCGAAGTACACAATCCCTTTCCAAGTTTTGAACTGAGAAAAACCCTTTCTCTCCGAGTTTTTCTTTACTTAGGTATTTGTGTCTGAAGCATTACACTTTAAAGGGTGCCTTATTCACATAAAGATTTATTTTTTACTTGATTGAATTCGTGGTAAACATAAACAAAAAACTTCATGGAATATCTTCTGTTTATTTACCAACATCTTTTTGAGATACATCATATGCTATGCCTGGATTTAACTGTCTCAATCTAGTATAAACCAGAAAACAAGATGCATTTAAAAAACCATATGTGATTATTATTTTCTAATCCCCTTTTGGAACTTAGGATGTTCTCAGACGAAATTTTTTTCAAATTTATCTCTAAATATGCTTCAATTGATATAGACTTTCATTTGTAGAAATTTTATAAATTTACATTGTATATGATCTGAAAATATCACATAGTTGATAGAGTACGCTTTAAAATTATTTTCTGTTCATAAAATGGTAGAAAGATTTTATTAAATCATAGAAAAGCTTCTGTGAGAATTATAATCACTTTGTTCAGAGATTTGTTCATAAACATGAATATGCAATATATAATATTTTTCAAAATAAATATACATTTTCTTATGTTCTCATCAAAGTCATTATTTTAATTTTATAATTAAGCTTAATTTAAAATAAATCGGCAATTATATTCTGTATTAAATAAAATACTACGCTAACCACGAAAACATTATTAATTTTTTTTCAAAACATTAAAACACAGTCAAGTTAACAGCTGTATTTCTTTGACAGAATTTTGTAATATAATATTCTATAAATATTTTTATGGGGAAGATTAAATTTTAAAACCGTAATGGAAAATTTCGCTTAAAATTCTATTTTAAAATATCCATCATTCCCCATGAAAAGGTGTTGCGCATGTTAACTAGTCCTATATCAGTTGACGGCTGGAAAAAGTTTATGATTTCCTACAAATAACATGACTGACCATAATTAAATATTTTAAAACATTCAGTTTCAAAGTCAGAAGGAATTTATGGCAATAATGTGTAAAAACCACTTATCATTTATGTATTCGAAATAAATCAAAGCATTATTTATGATATTTGACAATAGCTGAATAGATACGTGAAAATGAAAAACACTTGCGTTATTTCTGTACGCTGGCCCGTCAATAGAGAAACAGTTTTGGGTTACAATAATCTCACTAACATTTGAAAGTGAGAAAATTAAATCTGCTGACTTTAAAGGTAAGAAATATTTAAAATTTTAACTGACAAGGAGAAGGCACGACTTGGGAAATTCAATTCGGGATGAAACTTGGCATATTAGTAGTATGCCATTAGGGTGTTCACCCATCATTCTAAAAAAATGCAATGGCCAGCCAATTCGGAGGAAATGGCCCTCAAACTTTGGGCACAACTTATATACCAGTAACTCTTCTTGAGAAATCAGTGCTCAGATAGTACAGATGTCAGCGCACTCGCTTATCATTCGGAAGGTCCGCAGTTCGGTCCTGGCCGAGGTTTCTTTATTCTTATTTTTTTCAAACTTATTCCAAATTAAATTAAAAATTAGAAAAATATTTTAAATCAAAACCTTAATTATTTTTATGCAGAAAATAACTTTATTTATATGATACTTGAATTACAGATAAAATAATAATACAAATATATAAACGGCAAAATAATTATAAATACATCTTTAATGGTGATAAATATTAACTATACTTAAAATTCTCATTCTAAATTCATTGAAAGTTTTAAATTATTGCATTTTTATATTCGCAAATTCTTCGTTCTTATTTTATCTTGGAAACAGTAGAAAGCAGATGTTAATATATTGAATACATATGCAGATTATCCAATATTTTAATGCTGGAATAAAAATAGCAGAGAGCAGCTGTTAATCTATTAAATGCGTAGGCAGATGGTCCGAAATTTCAATAATTGAAAAGGGACCAATGGATAAACGGCTTTACTCATTATCGTATGAAATGCTTCGACAGTGCTTTTACTTCTATTCCTTTAGAAGCCCTGAACAAACGAGGTTATTCACCTTGGATTTTGAAGTGTTTAGCATTGTTTTTTGATTAAATTAGCACAATGCAGAGAGTTAAAATATTCTAAAGTGAACATATCTATGAATTATAACACTGCTAGTGTGTCGGAGGTTGAAGATGGAACCACACAAGAATACACTATACAGTGAAGTGTCAAAGTTGAGATTAAAAGATGCTGTTATTTATTATCAAGGTTTACTGGCTCAAAATAATTTAATTTCATCAGAATCTTCAGCTTCAATTTCTCATGAACCAATGTTGATGGGTGAAGAAATTTTCCAAAATACTTTGGCCATCCTGGCTGAAAAAATTATTGTGAGTGATGAAGGACTTATTCATGAAAATGGAAGGTGTCAAGGAAGTTATTTTCTGCACAAAAATAATTAAAGTTTTAATTTAAAATATTTTTTAAAATTTTTAATTTAATTTGGAATATTATTGAAAAAAACGCAGCCAGGACCGAACTGCGGACCTAGCGAATGGTAATCGAGTACGCTGACATCTAAGCTATCAGAGCTCTGATTGCTTGTGGAGAGTTACTGGTATATAAGTTGTGCTCAAAGTTTGAGGGCCATTTCCTCCAAATTGGCTGGCCATTGCATTTTTTTAGAATGATGGGTGAACACCCTAATGGTATACTACTAATACGCCAAGTTTCATCCCGAATTGAATTTCCCAAGTCGTGCCCTCTCCTTGTTAGAAGAATGATTGCAAAATTCTGTTCGAATACGTATAAGGATTAAATTAGCCAACGGCTGATATGTGGTCTACGTGAATCACTGAGTTTTTCTCATAATAAAAAATTTTAATGAATTCTGTCTAATAGAAGATTTTAATTAAATTATGATTTCGCATATCTTACCTCAAATGGATACCATATTGCATAACATATTGTAGTATTCACTTATGCAAAAACATTCAGGTCAATTTATGTTGATGATTTTCATTATCTCTAATAAGTTTAGTTCAAAATCTCAAGGCCCTTTTTCCCCTTTATTGAAATCATATATATATATATATGAAAACTGAGCATAAGACCTTAAAAATCGTGAAATTAGAATGACTATTATATTTTTATTTACGAACCTTTAGAGGTCAAATGACCTTCAATAAATAAGAATGAAACACGAACGAATTATTTTTCAGCAGGACATCAGGAAACCTAAAACCAACAAATGTGATAAATCAAATCGTTATGCTGAAAACCGAACATAACACCTTATAAGACGTGAAGTTAGAATGACAATTACATTTTAATTTATGAACCATTGGGGGTCAAATTACTTTCAATAAATATGAGTGAATCAAGAACGAATTATTTGTGAGCAGGACATTAGAAAAGCTAAAACATAAAATTCTGGAATGCCCATATAAGAATACGTATACTGTGAACCACATATAATACAAAAAATTACAAGCATCACATGATTGGAGGCCCGACAAGAAGGTAAGTCGAGTCATCAGCAATGGGACGGTTAACCGTCTGTTGATCACCACCATTATAGCGCCACCAGGGGAATGGAGAAACTTACATATACAGCAAATTTTCATCATAATGCATGACGTGGCTCTGTACGTCATAAAAAATATTAGAGAGGTATATATAAATATTAGAGAGGAAATATTAAAATGAGTTATAGGTATGTGAAAAAGGAACATGTAGGGTAAGCAATTTTTATTGCAGATTGTTTAACGTATTTTTAGCAATAACTGATTTTATGAAACCCCACCTTACAAGCACACATTCATTAAAAAATAGTTTTATCGACAAAAATTATTACATTAATAAATAATTTTGCATATAAATTAGGATCAATGATGTTTATTAATTTCCAATTTCGTATTTTAGATATTAGTCAATTGCTCAGTAATGATTGAAATCTATACCAAAATACTAATTAAAAATTTATAACTTGCAGATATTAAAATATCTAAATATTTCTTTCTTTTGAGTCTGAATGTCTTTGTAATCTTGTACAAGAGCAGAGTGGCGTGATATGATCTTAGAATTTCTAGCAAAAATAAATTGAAAAAACTCAGATGTGACCAAAATGCTCACATACATTTTTTTTTTATCTATGGGTCTCCTTTTCTGCAGTTTCTCATTTTTACGAGAAATCTGAGAACACTTAGCTTATTAGTTTGAATTTCTTCTCAACCTCATTCTCAACTCTAGAAGACGGAAATAACGAAAATATCTTGTAATTCTTTTGCGGAACCATTTTCTTTTTATTCTATGAGTTAAACACTTTCCTTAAGAAAGATGATATTTATTTATAATTAAAATTTGCACAATTATAGATTTAAATAAAAAGAAAATAATTCATAGTTCTGAGAAAGGAAGAAATTGGAACGTCGAAATCATGTCTGAAAGAAATAAACGTTACAGTATTTACAATTTCTTCAAGATGTGTAGTATAGTAACAAAATAATGCATTGTAGTTGTTTTAAGAGATATGACCTCTTACAAAAGCAGACATTTTAGTTCTGCATACAAAAATCAAATTGCAGAATATTTCTAAAGATATATTTTTATTTCTTTAGATTTCATGTACTATTTTTCATTAATTACTTTTGTCATATTAATCATATACATTGTTTAAATAATTAATCTAGTCACAACAGATATTTGAAACATAACATAGAAATAAACTGCATTGATTCAATATTTTTTTTTTAAATTAAGGTACTTGCAAATCTGAAATTGTAATAAAATAAGAACTTAAAAAATAATTTCCTTTTTTATTAACACAATTATTTTATCAGTTCAAGTTAAAAACTTTCCCGATTCGGGATACAAAAAAAAAGAATCCTTTAAGATGCATTGATAAAATAAAATATTTACCGCAAAACATTACTATTTCAGGTGTTAAAAATTACTCTTAAATTCGAGATGAAATTATTTTTATTTAAAAATGTTAATTAAGTGTTCCAAACGGTCAATATGGAGTTTACATTACACACGTACTTCGTTCCTAGGTTCGCCAACTCTTTGCCGCCGAAACCGGCGATGAGAGAACATTTGTTTTGGATGCGTGTAGATGTTTTTAACGAGTGACAAGCGCGCATGAGCACAAATTGATCTTTTCATTCGTGTTTTGCATATCAGGCTATATTGTACCATTTTTCGATTGGACTGTTTTGTTCAACTCTTCGATGTGATTGGTCGATTCATTCTAATTTGAATAAACCTTCGTTTGGAATTCTTCGGATTGAATATCGGTTCAGTACCTTGCATGTTCTTCTGAGTATATCGTTTCTCAATGAGTAGGCGAAGCTACGAGTATTCCGCTATGCTGAAAGCGAAGCGGCTGATGTTTTTAAATTTAAAAAATTGCCCGGTACACTCTCGAAGTGCTGCATGCATTGCGTGCAGAAATTCAAGTTTTCGGAGTTTTTTGAAAAACCTAGATTCCTTATATTAATTGAAAAAGCGAAGCTACTAGTTTATACGAAGTTATAGTAGAAGAAGTTATTTAGTAGTTTATAGAAATCGAAACCGCTGATGTTTTTGTAAGTTAAAAAATTTGCCCGGTACACGCTTGATATGCCTCAAACATTGCGCGCTCAATCCCTCCTTTTCAAGTGACGCATGCGCGAGAGAGCAATAAAAAACGCACTGCACATCCAGAACAGTATGTGGCGACGGCAAATGAAATTGTGCCAAGAAAAATTGGCGAGAAACAGGTCCAAAACGTAAACTCCAGGTTTACCTTTCAAACTTATCAAAGTTTTAATTTAAAATTCAAGGATAAATCATATTCAATTAAACTGTTGGGTCATTCTCAAGTATTTAAAAGTTTCTTTATAATTTGAATTTTTTGCAAAATTTTCCTGTTAACAAAAGGAGTAAACTCTTCATCGTTTAATTAGTTTTAATTCATATAGAAGAATTATTAAATCAACCTTGGCTGTAAGCCAAACTCGTGTATTTCTGTATCAATGGAACTACGTTATCGCTAATCTTTTTAAGGAACAGTAAAAAAGGAGAAAATCGGTGCATTTGAGGTTGATAATGAAGGGTGGAATCGTTTTAGATAAACTGGGGGCATAGAGTAAAATACCATCGTTTGGCGGATAGATCTACTATAACTTGCTAATGAATAATTGATTACAGAGAAGTAGTGAAATTTTCCAATATTTTTAGAAGTATTTCAAAGAATGGTAGCAATATAACTATAAAGGTTCATTTTTAGTCTGAAAAATAAACCCAGTTCATATAAATCCATTTCATCTACATCATATAAAATTTGAAACTACTTGCCCAAGCAAATAATTGGTACGATTGAAAGTCGTTTATAGAATTTTTCATACAAGTCTTTTAAAATGAGTTTCCAATTTTTATTTTAGATGCGCATCACTTTATTAAAAGCATGTACAATACTAACTAATTTTTTTACATTCTGTAATTAAACATAGACGCAAATTTTGTTGACAAAAGAAATGCAATGAGGCTCTGTATTAAAAATTAGATATTAATTAGACACCGACTGTTCATTTATTCACAACACTTACGAAAAATCCAAAGACTATTTTTCACTTTTAAATGAATTAGGAATACAGTGTTATTCACAAGTTAATAGAGTTTCGTTTTCAAGAAGCAGGAGGACTAATTTGGGACAGACTTCGTCATTTTCAAATAATGATACGATGAAGGAAAGGACATCTGCACCCGCGATCTCCTCTGGAAATTTCTTCGTTATAACAGTTGGAGAACAGTTGAAACTCAGCGTCATATTCAACGCAGTCCAAGTCCGCATACAGTGTGGATCATTTCTGGGATTCTGTTTCGAACGACACTCAATATGATATTCAACGCAGTCCAAGTCCGCATACAAAGTGGATCATTTCTGGGATTTGCTTTCGAATACAGAACACTCCGGTTCTGATGTTTGCCACTTGGAAATTCTATCGGTTAAAAAAGATACAAAATATTGAAAAATTGAATATTCCTCAATTAGTATTTCAATTCAAAACAGTTTTTAGCAATATATCGTACTATTTCAATCGGCTTCTATATTTTAAATAAGAATAGATGAAAAACTCTTGATATAATAGGAAATGTGCGAAACATTTAAGCGAGGGGTATCAAATGCTGTTTATCTAAGTATGCTATCAGATATTCTACATGATATAAAACTCACTCTTAAAAAATATTTCAATAAACAGTAATTGAAATTATCATTAAAATTTGAAGTCTGGATTTTCTTGTATGAGCTGTTTTCTAATATCCCCGATACTAAATTTATCGCTACAAGCTGTATTATTAAACTGAACTAAAAACTTTGTAATTGAGACATGAAATACACACTCAAGAATTAAATGTAAATACTATGCGTATGAAGTGACATTTTAAATTTATTTCGCATTTAATAATCCTTGTTGATGATACTTTCTTTTATTAACAATTATCCAGTAGTGATTATTAGTGATTATATAATTGAAATAAATATTATTATCTATCAGGTCAAAAGGGTATAGTTGCCATTACAAAATACAATTTTATCGGAGCCTTTTCTCATGAAACGGACAACAAATCTTTATAATAATGCAATTGGCCGATTATTTGCAAATTTGATATTTTGTACCATGATTCACGTTTCTTAACCATACTTTTTGACAAAAACGCATATTTATGTTAAAAGTATTCAGATCTCAAAAGTAAAGCAAAGTTTTTATTAGTTGAGCAAAAAATTTAAAAGATTACAAAATTTCTTATTTTTGAATTACACGGAAATGGCGATTTCATTGTTTTGCATAAGCTGGAAGAAAAAACAAAGGTATATGTTTTTGAAATTAATTGCTCCTTTCATTTTATTATTTTTATCTTTTAATTAGTTTTCATTTCTGTTATTTTTCATCTTATTTCATATGTTGTTCTCTGAATGATTTTTCGAATTACAATAGATTTAGTACATAAAATGATTGTGAATAAATATAGAAAGAGGAATTAAATTTGTTTTTAATTTTTCTCAAGTAAATATCTTCTTGCTTTGTGCAAATAATATATATATATTTTTTTAACAGCAAATCTGTCAGAAAAAAAAATTTGCCTAGCCATCAACTAAAAGACAAAATTACAGAAGAAACTGCGCTGGAAATTATCAGTTCTTCAAATTATCGTCTTAGAAATAAGATCGTTTTTTAGTGCAAGAAAAAAATTTAAAACTTCCAGAAAATTAAGTAATAGTTCTAAACTTGCAAATTGGTATCACAACTTCGATTTTTGTTCTGAAAAGCAATAAAGTTTACAAAACACTTATAAATTTTACTGGCATTTTACCACAATTTATAATAAGATAATGCTAATATGGCAGTAATAATTTAAAGATCTTACTTAGTGGAACATCTTTAAAACCTATTTTCTGGAAAGGATAATTATTTCAGGCTCTCCCTAATATTTTATCATTTTATTTACGAATTAATTAGCCATTTTTGAAGCTTAGATTTATATTACCACCAGAGATGTTCGATAATTTCACCTTGTTCTCTTTCCCAATGTGCTCAAACAAATGTTTCCAAGTACATGGTGTGTAATATCATCTGGACAAAGTCCTCATGCACCTAAGTAAAATGAGTAACCGAATTGGTAAAAATTTAAGTGGGTAGAAAATTAATTTCCTGGTCCTAGTTTCTAGAAGTGGAAATCATTTAAGGTTCTGTTCCGTTGAATGGGAATATAGATAAAATTGATTTCCTGTTATTTTAGACCGAACAATTGTTGGAAATTTAGCAACTAACATTTAATTCCCAAGTAAGTAATCTTGTATCTTGGAAATTAGTGTATATATTTCAGAAAATAAGCTGTAATTGATTTTATTTGATCATGAACTCAGACTTACACACAAATATAATGAATTTTACCAGATTTATCAATGTATGCTTTGTACCATCTACATTGAGTTCGAGTGGTCCATGACATGCTGCTTGAATTCTTAGCTTTTACGTCGGTAGATAAAAATTAAAATTTCTCTATGGGTAGGAACTTTGCTTATATCCAGAATGAATAACAGTATTTGTTTCATGGGTGACATCAACCCAAAATAGCCCTGATGTTGCTTGAAAACGGGACTTAATTATAACTAAACTTATGGAAATAAAAATCATTCAAAGAAAACAAAAAATTAAGAAAATACTCTGAGAGAATCGAATTAAACAAACAACGAATCCATTCTAGTTCACTTTATAGAGGTCTAAGGACTATATTCGAAATGGATTCAAATTATTTGCGAAATGTTTCTGTACGAATCTTGCATTACGCCAAATATAGCTTCTATTATCCCGAAATTTCCCAACAAACAACAGAGGAGATCAGTACCACATAATAAGCATTATTCTAAAAGAAGAAGGAAAATCAAACAAACACGCTAATGAGATAGATTTAAAATTATTAGCCCTCAGGCTGAATAACAGCCTTCAAAAAATAAAGTTACCCCACGCTTAGAAGAGAGATAAAATGTCCTCACTTTATCAAAAACCAACGCGAACTTCCCGCCTAAATACGTAATCTCCCTTTTTTCCCTTCTTTTGTAAAGAAAAACTATAACCATGGCGCCATCTGTATTCGAAAAGAAAAGCAAAAGAGAATCAGGAAAAACAGGAAGGGAGAGAATCAAATCATTTAGACAAATTAATAAAAAAAACCTTAGTTTCCATCTATGCCTCAATGAAAAGTGAAATAATTTTTTATCAGATTTTATATTCGAGACTGCTTTCAAGGATAAGATCTTTAATGCCGTGAATATTAAAAGGAAAATGGCTATCATTGAGATTCTTTAAAACCATTGGAAGTCACTAAAAATCATTTCTATTATTGCATATTTTTTTAATTCTGTTAGTTTGACTAAAAATTACGTTTTTAAAAACCCTAGAATCTATAATGGAATGATAATCACAAAGATTTTTACACTTGAAATTAAATTCAGCTCTTTTATCAAACTGGCCAATCAAAGTTTTCGCCCAGAAATTTCAATTTGAATATCTAAAAAGGTGCATTTCTTTTTATGAGAGTGCGTTTTATTAAGTTTAATTTCTTTTGGATAACAATTAATAATGAAATCTAAGTTGTCAGAATTTAAAATAAGCAGATCATCTATAAATCTGTAACAGTAAATTAGATTATTTCTAATAATTTTATCTTCAAAAAAGTGAAAAAAGCCATTGGCAAGTGAACTGGAGAATGTAACACCCATCGATATGCCTGAAATCTGTTTATAATAATGAATACCACTAAAAATGTCGTTTACTTTAATGCTGAAATTACAAATTTCAAACAAGTCAGTTTTCTAAATAATAGAGTAGTTAAGAAGTTAAGAAACTCATTGTACATAAAAAGGGACACTTCCGTAAATTTATCATGTGGCAGATTAGTGTAAAGATTTTCGAAGTCAAAGCTTCTTTCTGAATATCATCTAAAATAATATTTAATAATTTGAAGAAATGTTTACAGATAAAAGAATTATAACACCCTGTTCCACATGTAACAAATCTAAAGCCAGTAGGCATTTTATGAAATTTAACATTTGGAAAAACATAAGAAAAGTTTAGAGAACAGGTTTTTTTTTTTTAATTTTGAGTTTTTTAGCAGCAGCCAACATTCTTTTATCTAATTCCTTTTTACTCCTGTCTACTAGGTTAAAAGTTGCATTGGAGTTATATTCATTAATCGAGGGTTCCTTATAGTAATATTTACATAAAATACAAAATTCAATGTCTGCTTTGTCTACAGTTGCAATAATAAGTTTATGTTTTAAAGTTTTAATATCTTTCAAAATCAATTTATTGAAAAAACGCCTATATTTTTATTGTTATTTTTATCAAAATAAAGTCTGGTCGTAATTTCCTCTAGAATCCTTCGTTTCCATTCTCTAAACCCTTCAATTGTCCATTGGTATCTTCTTGCAACCTTGGAAATAAAAAAAAATCTAAATCTTTGCAAATAGAAAGCAAAGTCTTTCTGAAACTCAATTTTTCCCTGAGTCTAACTTTCATTCCCCTCCCCATCAATTCCTGAGACAAAATAGAGAAAACAATTCCCAAGTTACCAGCTATAACGTGTATTTTTCTTCATAAATAAAATTTTTATATCTATCATCAATGTAGTAGCAACGCGAATCATTAATTTGATCTAGGATTTTACTGTAGAAAATATAGTTGCACATACGTTTTTTAAAAAAGTTTTTGAATATCTATAGGCAATTGAAATTTCTGTGTTATCTTTAAGATGAAAAGTTTTTTACTTTCATGAACAATTTTAGAAATTTCTAAATTTTCAAAATTAATGTCTAAGAAATTAATAATGCATTAGTTCTTATTTAAAGTTTTATTATTAATATGTAAGAGTGAATCGCTATTTTCATTCATGATTTTAAACTTTAGAAGATCCAAAATTAAAAGCTTAGTAGAAGAATTTAATCAAATTTAATATTGCTGAATGTTTATTACAAAAAATCTTTTCAACCTGTTATTTTTAAACTAAAAATATGCTTTCTAATTTTAACAAAAGTTTCCCAACTGTAGGCCATAATTCAGTAATCTTGAAAATTCTGAAACTCTTATTTCATAATTACCTCCATTACCCCTACCTCTCCTAAATCTTTTTTGTTATCATCGTTATTTAAAAAAACACTAAAAATACAAAATATATTACAGATACAAGAAGAATCAAGGGTACCAGGAGCTTCTCCCTTTAATTTACTAATATTTGTGCAACAATATTATCTTCAGGAATGAAAATGTTAATATTATCGAAGCAATGAGACTGAAAATGAACACGTTCTACATCATGGGAGTCTTTTTCCTTAAAGTTTTTAATGGCTGGTCTATGATTTTTAATTCTCTTATTAAGTTCAGTACTAGTTTGTCCAATGTAATTTAAATTGCATTCTTTGCATTGTATCATATAAATAAGATTCTTATTTTTACAAAAAATATTCAGATTATCATTTTCATTATCTATAGTTCATTAAAATAGTTCTGTCTTTTTCATTAAACAATACCATCTACAAATCAGTATTTTAAAACGTATTGTATGTAAACTGCTAGTAAAACTGTAGTTTTACAGTTTTGATTGTAAAAAATTTCATAACTTTCGCTTAATTATATGTTGACATTTATGAACTTGGATATTAAAAACAATCATGATAAAAAAATTGTAAACAAACATAAATGTTTATTCTTTGACCATAACTTGCATAAAATACTATTTCAATAACTAAGAGAAGAAAGGCTGGTAATAAATTTGAATATGCCTGGAGAATTTGTTTAAATGTTACAAAGAAACCTTCTTTTAGGAAATCTATTGCTTTTATGAAATATATAAAATCATTAATGTTTTCGTAACCTCAGAATGAGGAATAAGAAATCCACTAAAAGCATTTCAAACCCCTTTCGTATATATATTTAATGCATTGTAAAATTTTTCATATGATTCATTTCTTCAAAAATTGCTTAATAGAATGAATTCAAATCTGTATTTTTCACAAAGAGAGAAATTCAGAGTAGTTTCTAAATCAAATTTTGTAGTGTGGGAAAGCCATCCGCATTAAATGCCGGACTGGATTACAAGAAGGAAAGAAGTAATCTTCGAAACTGCCAGAAATGTAATGTCTGCTCAATAAATATTGTGAGCAATTTAAATCATATCAAATAAGGCCAGATTTTGCATTCTGGTGGATAAAGAAGCTTATGATTTAAATATTTTACAGATATCCTGAAAAATAATCTATAAAGAGATTACTTTATTCGCCTAAAACTTTTGACACTTATATAATCATTCCAAAGCGATAAGCACAACCGAATTATTTCAAACAGACATCAGAGAATTGGTTACCAGTAGTTTTACTTCCTAGTGGAGGATTTAAATTCACAAAGTGGTAAATCTGCAGAAGCACTATTGCCTACCTTACTAATTGCCTACCTTAGCTGAAAATATATGAAAAACTGCTGTGATATTTGTAACGAATAATATATATATATTTGTAGAATTATTAAAATATTTAAAGAAAAGAAATTAATTAGATAAAAAATCGTTTGGTCACAAAAGAAATTAATTTAAAATATCGTTCGGCTGTTAAAGAAATTAATTAAAAAAATAGTTTGGCATTTATTCTTTTCTAAACGTTATAAAAATAGAGTAGCAACGATGTATTTGGTTTTTGCTAAAGTTGACAGCAACGGAGAAGAATAAAGGTGATTTTAACATGGAATTCGATGTCAGTGAGTGATATAACGTTTATGATGTAACTGTATGTGTTTTTTTACATGTCTGTGACGAGGAAGACGTCCAATAAACATATTATTTTTGATGAGGATGGCTCCGCTATTCTTCATGCTTTGCTGAAATACATCACACTGTATTACCATGTGGCAATAAAAAGTTTAGAGACTAATTCTGTATCACTCCAACCGATAGCAGCCAACACAGTAACAAGGCTCATCAATATTCAAAAGTTAACTATTAAAGGCCCAGTGTTGCCTTTAAGCAACATACCCAATTTATTTTGTCTTCTAAAATCTTGAGAATAAGACTGAAGCTCTAATACCTGTTGTTGCCAATGGGATATAAACTGAAATTTTTATTACATCAATTTACAGCATACAGATGGTATCCTCAGTGCTGATGAAAAACAGAAGTAAATTGATGCTTTTCACTTGAGGATGCATCTTTTTAGCGTTGTTTAAACGAATGAGAATACCATATTTTATTCTTCAATGTTGAAGTAAATTCCTCAACCGTCTTATTATTTATAAAAATGCATCTGTGCTTGACATTATAGAATTTAATCAAGGAAATGTTTTCTGAAATAAAGCCCAGTGTTGTCAGTTGGAAGCAAACGTTTTTAGCCATAATCTATAGTTTAAACAAAATAGGAATTTTAAAAGTATTTTTACCATATTTTATTCAACAAATGAAAGCCAAAAAACATTTTAAATCAATTTTTTAAAAATCGGACTTTTAAGGGTTAATGTTCCAAGAAATATCATACTGTGTGAATCAGTAGCTCTGCTGCGCGTGCTTTTGTAACTATATGCATTTGCATTTTTTCGACCCCCAATACGAACAAAGAGTGACAGGGAAACTTTGTGTGGAATTCGGCATATCTTTTAAACATAAGGTCATGATGCGAGATAAAGGCGATGCTGCCATCATTCTTTCAAGGTTATTTGAGTAGCACGCGGGCTTGAGGGGCTTAAGAATATCGCTGGAAGGCGACAAGAAATCCAATACGAATTGTATAAAGTTTTTGATGGGCTTCGAGAAGTGGACTTCCAGGACACATTCCAGAAGTGGCATGGAAACTGAGAACAGGGTATTGCAGTAGAAGGATGCTATTTTTACTATAATAGTTTTTCAAAGTAAATAAAGAAGGTAGTTTCTTGACTACAGAGCTAGTCTCGAAAATTTTTGATACTCTCTCTTATACTCAAATGCTCTCGAACTGTATATTTCAACAAAAAATGGATTGATCATTATATCCATAATTATGTTCTTAGTATTATGAGGAGAAATTTGCATTTTCCGTTAAAATATTTTTATGTAACTCTGAAGTATCTCTCTCTCTTAGTAAATTCTTATTCTTGCTTTTTTTCCAAGCTATATAAATATAAGAAATGTTTGTGAAACTAACTAACAATGTATATAATTCCAGGAATGTATTAACATTATTAACTATGAAATCCCTAAAAAATTGAAACATGCTTTAAATCTGATCATTTGCTTTTCAAATTATAAGAATGTTTTTAGCTCTCTGTATTTTGTTATGAAATTAATGCATAAGAAGAGTTGTTTGGCAATTTAATATACCAGATAATTTTGGGTCTAAATCTAGACAATTTTTTGAAAACCTGAATTTTTGTATTGTTTACACTACATGCATAAAACAATGAATATCCTTATTATGATGAAAATAATAATAGCAATAAGTACATTTCCTCAGTTGTTTGTCGGGTAAACAATTGAAATATAATGCCCTCAGACATCATTCGATCTTTTTATCAAACTTTTCATCTAGTCTCATCTTTGAATTTAAGTATATTCAAGACGAAAACATCAACTTATATCTCGCTTGAAATAATATTAAAATAAGGTTATTTTCGAAATAAGAAAGCCTAGGGCACAATATCGAGCTTAACTTTACTTTTTTGAATGGATAATTTTACTTCATAACAAAATTTCTTTCAAATAACAACAATTAAGAATCTCTTCAAATAAAATCAGCGAATTATTTATACTTCGATTTCAAATCACAAGCTCTTTTGCCATTACATCCTTAATGCATTTTTTGACGATTAGCTCGAAGGGAAACAGTAATTCATAATGGTAGAATAATACAGTTACATCCATTCATCTCTTCAAAGAATATATTATTTTTTGAGGGCTGATTAACGAAGTAAACTTACTTGAAGAAATGTGATTTATTTTACTTTAAAAAAATATTCTTTTCTGTAGCTAAAATGACTGGAAGGCTTTTCATTCATACATATATATTCATTTAAGAAATAATTTCTGCTTTCCATACATAAATAGAGGATTTCTATCTTCCTCACGATAGATAAACCCGTTCAGCTTTTGTTAATTTCCTTGAATCTTCTATATACTTCGTAGGTTTGATTTTTTGTTGCTGCATATTATTTAAATATTAAAAAAATAAAAAATCATAGTGCCCATATGAAAGAAAATTTTAAAAATAAGCTGCTTTAAAAATATTTAAGGAGTCTATTGATGATTCATATTTAGCTAGATATGTATTTTGTTCATTTGTTTCAGATTGGGATGCATGATATATAGGGTGTCCGGGAATTGTTGGACACTTATTAAAAATTAATAATAAAAAAATAACAATGTTTCAACCACGATTTCTTTAAAAATGAGAGCGCATTTTAAAATGTTTTTTTCATATAGGAAACGCGCCGTTTCGTTGGTCCAGGGGGTCGTAAATTAGTAGAAATGAAAGATTTGCTTAGAGCCATTATCTGCAAAAATATTGAAATTGGAAGAAAAATGGATATCTGTCATCGGTAACTGAAACTGATCCATCAAATTAGCTGAACCTTTCTCTACTATAGTTAAGAGAAAGTAGAGAAGGGGTCATCTAACTAGATAGTTGAGTGTCAGTCACCGGTGACATATTTCCATTCGCAATGGCTACCGATCAGTAGAAGCCGATGCACGTTTTCTGGTTTCTTTTTTCTTTTTGGTTTTTCTTGAATATCTCGAAAAGTCTTCAGTTTTCACACTACATGTGAATTAACAAATTAAAGAGCTTAAAATTCCCGACAAATGCACGCTTTTATTTTTCTATCAATTTCATTCTTTTCGCGGATAATGGCTCTAAACAACTTCTTGATTTCCTGTAATTTACGACCTGGACCACCGAAATGGCGTGTTACCTATCTGAAAAAAAGTTTTTAAAACGCACTCGCATTTAAAAAAATTCGCAATTGAAACATAATTAGTTTTTTTAAATTAATTTTTGAAAAGTGTCCAATAATTCCCGGACACTCTGTATATTCTCGAAGCCTGAACATCACTAAAAATATTTTTCACATTACCAAATTAGAAAAAATTACTATTTTCTGGATAGTTTAAAACTGGCATGTGATTATTTGCACTCAAATGAAAATTTAAAATTATTTAACTTTTTCATTAATTAATCGATTTCCACATATTTTATAACTTAATTTTTAGCGAGCATAAAATTTCGAAACAATTTAAAAATATAGATGAAAGATTTTAAATAATTTGTATGTTTGCGACCAATAGAAATTGAAAAAAGAATCCTGTTGTACAATTTCGTCATGCACGTTTTCTGATTGTTTCGAGCCAGTCGATCGGTGCATTAAATATATCATACACCAGAACACCAATATGTATTTATTTTTAATGTCGCAAAAATATTCAGATAAAAATTAGAAAGTTATTTATTGAAATTTAAACTTATACTGGTGATTAATTCAACTCTTCCCAAATGATTATTCGTAATCTTTCATAAAGCTTCGTCCTTAATTTAAATAACTAGAAGAATATTTAAAATTAAAGGTAATGTGTTACCGAAACTTCAAGAAAAGATACACAGACATAATCCGCTTCCTTTACCTTTTATTATGCATAATTATCCGATCTAAATTCCAGTCGCAAGTTTTTTCGTCTCTAGCCTCCCCTGAAGACGGGAGATCGTGCGGAATATCTCCCTGATTTAATTCGGATCTTCCACAATGAAGGATCATTGCAGGCTGCTGGAGAATAATTTGGTTAACTCCCTCCTTTGTTTACCAAGCCGGAGAATAATGACCTTTCCTCGTCACCTACTCCCTACAGATTAGGGGATGGGTTGATGGCAGTCACACTATCATTGTCGGGACCGAGATAGCGTCGTTTACACGCCCAGCTGGGGAGGATGCAGAGGACAGTTGAATGCGTGTATGGGAACTCAAGAGCAGCGTTATAGTGCAAACGAACCGTAATGGGTCTTCTCGGTGTTTGAACGCTGGCTGCGTGCGAATTCAACGCTTTGTTGATTAATCCTTCAGATCAGCTTAATAGGAAACGCTGAATGCTGAAAGGCGAATACCAGCCTTCTGCCCTCTTTATAGGTTTGGGCTGACCTTTGCGTACACCTTTATGCTTTTATGGAAGCTATATTTGAAGAGTTGTTTTCATAAGTATTCTATGCAATATCTTCATCAACCCCAATGATATATGGAACAGAATGAGTATGAGCCCCCAGATATTGCACGCGGTATGTTTGTTTTTATCGTTTTATCGTTATCATTCAAGTCAAACATTGAACTCAAGGTACTATGATTTTGTTATTTATTGTTTTTCTAGTTTTTAATTTGAGAAAATTATATCGCAAATGAAAATTGATAAAAGTTGTTCTATTTGGTATCCTTGCCATGTCTTTTAGAATACAGCTATGTGGCATTATACGTTTTGGGAGTTCTGACGCAGGTATTTGCACAGGTGTTTGGATTATTTTTAAAAATCGGGTCTTAGAGTGAATTAAACGTCTCAGGAATGTAATTATCGGAATATTTTGCACCGTACAGTAATTTTAAAAAAATTAATCTGCATGAAGTCATCTCATGGGTTTAAGTGATTTTAAACGCATACTTCTTACTATATTTGTAGCAAGTTTCAGGCAATAAGGAATAATATGATGCGCATATTTTTCAATTTTAAGAACATCAGCTATACTTTAGTAAACTTGTGGAAATTGTTTCATAAAAAGCCTAAATGTATTCTGGCAGTTATTAAATATAGGACTTAGAAAGTTAATTGCCTAATATTGATTAATATAATAACAAATTGTATAGATCCACGAGTATTGCAATATAACACAAATCATATAATATTGCTGCATACGAATTATAACATCAATATTTCCAAAAGTAATTATTTAAATAAATTTCTTTTGATTATATCGAATTTCATTATAGGTTTTCATTATAGGTTCAAACGAGATTTAAACATATGACGATGCACAAATCTCTTATCTACCATACTTGAGCCCATACATGTATGAAATATATTTTCGGTATCTTTTTACGGCGTGATGGCAGATGTGCTTTGGGTAAGTGAAGAGCTTGAATTCAAGGGTTCTTAACCTCAGCACTTTGGTATTGTGGAATGTAGATGGCATCAGAAATATAGATCAGAAATGTAGATGGTATCAGAATCATAGCAGCTTTGAAAGTATCATAAAAATTTGAACAACAAAAGATTGCTGGTACTTCAGAATGGGAAAGAAAGAATTGGAGAGTGTAGGAAAATGAAGGAGGATAATTCATCCTGCCTGATTATTAATGAGTCACTGTGCACGCTCAAGAAGCATGCTGTCGTGGAATGTCGTTCAGGAGTTCGGTTTCACTAGGATATTTTTCCTGCATGTAATTACTTCTAAATCCCTTGTTTCTCCTCGAGAAGTTTTATTCACACTGAAATCTTCACCAACTAAATCACTGGCTGACACCATTAATATTCAATAATATTTTATATATTTGGTATATGACTAAGTGAAATGTAAACTTACATTTTTAATTGCATTTACTTTTCTTCCATACCCTTTATTAAATGTATGAGCTATGAATTAAGTTCTTAACTCTATAAACAAGTTTGAAATAGTGAATATTTCTTACTGATAAAGTTCTTAATTTTCTAGGAATAAATTTCAACAGAAAATCACTTAAAAGATTATATGAAACTTAAATTTTGCGTCTTAAATAAATTTATAAGAGATTTTTATCCAAAACTGTTTCCATTCTTCATTAATATTATGCATTACCATATACTTAAAAGGGTAAAAAATGTTGGCAAGGATTGGTTTCTCTTGGAATTTTCGCATTTAATTGGAAAAATAAATATATTTACTTGTATTTTTACATGGTACAATCTCTTTTTTATTACAAGCTTTATATTAGTTTATGATAGTTTAATACAAGAAGTAAGAGGCTGGTAAATAAGATATTAAAATATTAAAGATTAAAGTAACTTTGAGGAAAGAGTTTTGAATAGAATTATCTTTATTTTAAAACTATTTGAAAGGATTTATTTTCAAATATATTTTTAATTTATGAAATCGTTGCAGTACTTGTGGTTATAATAATGAAATGTTTTTAATAAAATTTTAGGGCTAAACGTTTTAGCCCACGCAATAAAAAGTAACAAACTGTGCAAAGAACATCGTCATTTTAATAATGGAATTTACACAAAACAATAAAATATCGAGTTAAAATAGAAATTAGGTATTTAATTCACAAATTATTCGAAAGAAAGATGAATAATGGACATATTGATCAAAATTAAAAATATAATTATTCTTAGGTTAAAATGAAAGTGAAACGTGAGACAAAGAATTTGCCATGGACTTTTTGATTTTTCAGGTGTGCTAATTCTGCATATATATAATTATTGTTTAATTTTTAATTAAATGTTATTTTAAGGTGAAGTTAATTTTTAATAAAAATATTTCAAATTAACTGATAATATTTTATATAAAAAAAGGTCATGAAAATGCAAATAAAAAAAGTATCATAAAGAAAAAATTTAGTTTAAGTAACCTCAACTTTCGCTGTAAATTATTTTAGCTTTTATTTACAAAATGAAATAACTGATTTTGAATAATGCGATAACTAGTTAATACGAATGGATGGCATGTTCCTGCACTTTAGCTATCAATTAAACCAGTTAAACTATTAAAATTCCGAAATTTAACCCTCTGAGTGGTTCGGTCTTCTTTGTAAAGCGATTCCAAAAGCGAGCGATTGAAGAACCTTTATCTGTTTTAAAAGTGTGCCTTCCTCCCAACAGAAAATGTTCCGAAAGCGCTGCCAGACCAGTCTCTCCCCCCCCCCTCTGAACTAAGACGATTAGCACCCCACGGAGGACCAACCCGCAAGAATCTGTTCTATTCGCTTGGAGCCTATTCAAACGCTACAGTGCAGGGAGTCTGGGGTATTTATCTGGGCCTGGGATAATTGCTTTCGGAAGATCCCATCTGTGGCGTGACTGAATATAACACAAGATACCTCATTCTGCATAATGCCCGTGTCCATAACACCAGATGACAAAAATAAACGCCGTTACACCAGACAAATGCCAGACCGTTGGGCCAAAAAATGAACGCTATATTACTTATTTTTTATGTTGTGAGTTTCTAAAAATATGAACATCATTGAAGTTGCATGAAAGCTGATATTCTTTAGATGTCTGTGACTTCAATTTATTTGTTGTTTATTAATAGTTGTATTTTAGATATTGGCTGTACTTCATATTATTAGTTGTCTTTTTTATATTCTTGACTTCAATTTATTTTCAGTCTACACGTCAGTATATTAGTCTACGAATGTAAAAATAATTTCCCTAATTTTAAAGATCAACAACAATGCCATTTATATATATATATTTTACTAATCTCTATTGGCACTATAAAACTTTTCATATTGTTTCTTGATTTAGTATTCGGTAAAAGGTAGAAAATTTAGAGCCGATCACAAATATAAACAGCGCTTAACTGGATTAATCCGTTTTGTATGCACATAAACACTTATTATATAGATAGTCACATAATAATCTATATTCCAAAATAGCCAACGATAATCAATATATATGAAGGATTATAAATAACCTTCTTAACCCTGAATAATGATTTAAATAAAATAATATGCTACAAGCCTTTTGTAATGAAACTCGTTACATATGCGTTTTAAGAGAACGAGTTAATAATTCTCAAACTAAAGGTTACATTTTGAAAACTAATGCGCTAAATATTGGAAGAAATAGCTTATTCATATAACTTTATTTAGTACGCAAGAGAATATCTTCTATTATAATAAACGGAAATTTAATTCACCTGAAATTTGAAACTTTGATACTATTGTCCAGGTACTAGAGCATCCAGTCGCAAATTTTTCAAAATTAAATTTGGGGACGTTCAAATATTACGTAAGCACCCAAGGGGGGGGGGGAGGGAATATGCGATTTGCTTATTTTTGCTGACAAGGGAGGAAGGGGAGTATGAGTGATGCTTACGTAAGATATTAAAATCACTTTATTTCCGAAAATCTCTTGTAACTTGCACAAATAATTTAATTTAAAAAAATTAAATTTGAAAAAAAAGATAAATTTGGCAAAAGAAAATTGATTTTTGTAAGCTTAAACTTGAAATTGTAAGGAAATTAAACTTACATTTTTCTTTTTTCATTTTAAACCGAGTTAGAGTTTTTACTTTCTCGTACACGAAGTATACAAAGAGAAAATTGTAATCGTCAAAAAATTCGAACTCGAGATTTTGACGAATCTCCATGTTTTAGACCTCCCTGAGTCCGAAAAACACAATTTTGGAATTATGTCTGTCTGTGTGTCTGTGAACACGGTAACTCGAAAACTATTAGAGCTACAGGGATGAAATTTAGTATGTGGTCTTTAAACATAAGTTTTAGGTTTCTGACAAATTTTGTACAAAATCCGTCCACGGGAAGTCTGTCTGTCCGCGGTCATGTGAACACTATAACTGAAAAACTTGAATAGCTAGATGAATAAAATTTGGTACACAGTTTTATCATCATAAATGTAGGTCCGTATAAAATTTTGGGCCAAATCCGTCAAAGGGTTGACTGTCTGTCGGTCTGTATAATCGCGTACTTGTAAAAATTACATCTCCTAAACCCTTTGGCTTAGATAAATAGAAATTGGTATGACGTTTGCTAATATTAATTATAGGTCTGGACCCAAATTTCGTTTGAATCGGTAGCGAAAAAGGCGTTCAAATTGCATAATTAATTTTTCTAATCCGATTCTCCATACGCATGCGTACTGGTAGCAATCTTTGTGCACGCGGAAGGATTACATCACTTTTCCCCTGTTTTACTTGCGTACTGGAAGCAATCTCTGCGCATGCGCAAGCTAACGAACGAGGTCTTCTCCTGTTTTCTCCTCTGCACACGGAGCTTGTGCATTGGCTACAGTTTGATAGAAAATAAATATTGCTAACTTTTAATACATACGCATCTCTTTCAATATGATTTTTCACCTAAATATTTTACTATCACTATAATCTACAATGAAAAACCTTCTGATAGTCATTGAATTCTGGGTTACAGTAGGTTCGATTTTTTTATCCACGCAGGGGGAAGGGAAATGACAAATGTTTGAGA
>BGPR01019475.1:0-29226 GCA_013235015.1 Araneus ventricosus
GCTATAGAGGCAGATGTTTTGTCTGTCTTTAAGGCGCTAATGGTTTTTAGTTGAAGGCGTTATTGGTGTTAGCTGCTGGGATGGTTCATGTGAAACAAGAATGTTGGATACTGAGGGCTTGGCGTTTCCGAAGGTTTTATGAGGCTTGTCATATTCATTTGATGCATCTATTATTGTGGGAGAGACAAAGGGTGGTTTCATGAAATTTGGAATATTTTGAATACTGGAGAGGAGCAAATCAAGATCAGAATTCTTCAGCTCGGTTTGCATAGATGATGCATGCAATGTTTTTTTAACCGCAGATGCAAAGCTAGTGCCAGGTGTTGGAGTCCGAGCTTTGACGATTCGTCGAGCTTCAGGATATGAGACCTGTTCTTTCACTTTAACGGCAACCACCTCTTTTTCAGTTATCCAAGCCGGACACGAACGAGAAAATGAAGTGTGAGATCCTCTACAGTTTACGCACTTTTCAGGTGCTGTGCAGTGAGAACTCTCATGATCAGCCTGAGCGCAACGGGCGCAAGTAAGCGTCCCACGACATGCATCTTTAGAATGTCCATATTTCTGACATTGGAAGCATCGGAGAGGGTTGGGTATATAGGGTCTAACATGTAACCTTATGTAACCCGCCATTATAATTTCAGGTAACTTAGGATAGGGAAAGGTTAAGACCAGATGCTTGGTGTCAAGGAGTTGTCTATCACGGCGAATTTGAATACGATGAACATTTGTAACTCCTTGACTTTTAAGTTCCTCTGCTATATGTTCAACTGAATCATGAAACAGCTCTCCGCAGGTTATAACCCCTTTGGAAGAATTAAGTGTTGCATGAGCACCAACGGTTATAGGGATGGTAGCAAGTGCCTTTAATTTCAATATTTGTTGAGATTGCTTACGATTCGAAACCTCTACTAGCAAATCGCCAGAGCGAAGTTTTCGAATTGATGGTACTTCTCCAAGTGTTTCGGTGAATGCTTTGTGTACTAAAAATGGAGATACATTGTGAAAAGTTTCTTTTTGTGTTGAAGTACGTTTGACCATAAAAAATGTATCAAAATGTTGCTCATGAATTTTATTTGGAACAATACGACGCCCACTGAAGGGACCAGGTTTAGTTTTGCCCATACGATATCGTAAGGGGTTCAGGCCCGACGGCACCGCCCACCATGGAGCCCAACAAGGGATGGCAGCCACCGGCTCTGGACACCTCCAGCCTCCGCGCTTGCCATAGTGCTAGCCGGAACCTATACGCTGAGGGTCACCCCCGGGGACAGTGACCACCCTTAACGCCAAGCCACAGAGAATGACACTTCGCTTGATCCCCTTGAGCAGACCAACCAAATGGCTGGAATACCGGCCGATTGATACACCAGGGACCAACAGTGCACCACCCGTCTAAAGGGTCGCCACGCACGGCCAACACGTGGAGGTAATTTGCTGTCCATGAGAAGCATGAAGCAAACAGAGCGGCAACAGCTTCTCATGGAGAGCTCCCTCACCTACCCTCGAGGGAAGGAAGAAAAAAGTTTCAACTCAAAAAGGAGGAAAAAACTCGAAAGTAGCGCAGACACTGGGGTACCTCGGGGTCGTGAAGCCCGTCACACCTAAAGAAGATGTGCCCCTGAGGGGCATGGGGGGTTCGGATCCTTCAGGTTCCGGGAATATTGCGAACCTCAGCAGTGCTTCAAGTGTTACCGCTTCGGGCACGTCAGGAGCACGTGTGGCACCCCTCGAGTTCTCTGTTCCCGGTGTCTGGGAGACCACCCCCACACCGATTGTACGAAGACCCAAGTGACTTGCAGAAATTGCCACGCTTTCAGTTTACGAAACAAGTCTGCTCCTCGCCTCCCAACCGCCCATACTGCGGTGTCCACAAAGTGCCCCCTGTTCATTCGTGAACGTGAGGAGCTTTCTAAGCAAGTGCAGTATGCCCAGTAGGCCCCCTAATTTTTTTTGCCTGGCTTTTCTTTCAGGGTAACCTGGGTCGCTCTCAGGCGAGCACCCAGGAATTGCCTAATCTTACCTTTGGGAGGTACCCGGATGTGTACATTGTCCAAGAGCCCTACATTCCTAAAGGGAAATCTTTTGGTCTCCCTCTGAAGTGGCGGACTGCCACGTCCCACACTGGTAAAGTCCTCATCTCAGTACGACACCCTGAAATGGCTATGCTGGTCCGAACCATAACCGATCATGTGGTTGCGGTCGACTTGAGTATGGGTGGCGACCAAATTACGGTGGATGCGTTCTACTTCCCCCCTTCGATTGCTCAGTCCTGCCTGGTTAGGGAGTTGGAGGGAGTTTGTGACTCTTTGGGCACTAAGTTCCTTCTCCTTGCTGGGGACGCGAATGTAAGAAGTTCACTGTGGGGACCTGCAGTCCCAGATCACTGACACAATGATGAGGGAGGTCCATTAATTGACTTCATCTTGGCCAGAAACCTCTACATCTGGAACGACTCTGCGTCCCTGCCAACTTTTGAAACCGACAGGGGGCAGAGTTGGATCGATATCACGCTGTCCTTCCAGTCTCTCGTCCCCCGTAAGGGCCGCTGGGAGGTCAGCAGAACAATAATCAGTGACCACAACTTCATCTCCTTTTCGCTGACAGGTTCCGCTGGTGATACCCCTGTGTCTGGTCCCCCGCGGTTAGGTTATCGTCGACTCCTCCGTCTTGCTCAGGACACCGCTGACTTTTATGCAGCCCATGCACCTGAGCTGCATTTTTTTACCTCTAAGGCCAGCCTTGAAGCCTGGATTCTCAGGCTGGAAAACTTTCTCCATACTGCTTTTTCTTCCGGTAGAGCTAGCAGGGTTTCACTTCCTACTGTCCCCTGGTGGGACGGGGAGTTGGAATCCCAGCGCAAAAAGACCCGTTAGTTGCGTGCCCGCTTTCAGAGGTGTAGGAACCAGACGGAGCGCCCTCTTCGGCGACAGCTTTACAAACGAGAGGCCGCCCGATATAAGTACCTCATCAAATTGAAAAGCAGACGTTGTTTCGAAATTTTCTGTTCGGAGATTTCCATGGTCCACCCCTTCACGCTTCCCGTATAAATTGGCTGCCGACAAGATTCTTACTGCTACCATCATGCAGAGCGTTCAAAAGGCTGATGGCACTTTCACAACCTCTATGGAGGAGACGGTCAATACTATCGTGGCCCGCCTTTTCCCTCTAGATCACAGTCCTTCGGAGACTATTGAGCAACGCGAGGTCAGACGCATGGTGGCGGAATACAATAGTCTGGAAATGGCCCCCCCATTTTCCCCATGGGAAATCCAGGGAGTCCTTGATCAAATGGCGCCCCGGAAGGCTCCAGGGAAGGATGTAATAACGGTGGAGATTCTACGGGCCATACATAAGCAGTGTCCTATGCTTCTCATCCACCTTCTGAATAAGTGTCTTGAAATTGGGTGCTTTCCAGAGAATTGGAAATCGGCGAAACTGGTCCTTCTGGCTAAACCAGGCAAAGAGCCGAGTCAGGCTGGCTCCTATCGCCCTATCTGCCTCCTTTCGGTCGTCAGTAAGGCTTATGACAAGCTGCTGACCCAACGGTTGACGTTTCTTTTCCATAGCAAAGATCGGCTCCACCCCCGTCAACACGGCTTCCGGGTGGGGCGATCTTGTGAAACGGCCAATTGTTCCCTATGGGGGGCGATTAGTTCAGCCTTGAGCGACCGAGGGAGGGTTTGTGTCATCTCTTTAGACGTGGCCGGAGCATTTGACTCGGTTTGGCGGCAGAGTGTTCTCTCACGTCTTGTTTATGCAGGATGTCCAATCAACATTTTTCGGGTCATACGCGATTATTTCTTGGGCAGAAAAGTTGTCTTTTTCCATGATACTGGTCAATGGGCTTTTCGGGCAGAGAGAGGGGTCCCACAAGGTTCTTGTAGTGGCCCCTTTCTCTGGAACGTTGTCCTGGATACGGCGTTGGACGTTGGTCTCCCGGAGGGCTGTTTTATACAGGCCTTCGCGAACGATCTCGTCCTGGTCGTTAGGGGCCTTACGAAGGAGGAACTTGAAGAGCGGGGCACGTTGGCATTGCAGAAATTAATGGCCTGGGGTGCTCAACATAATCTCACATTTAACCCTTCTAAAACAGTTCTCCTCCCGATCACTTTTGGGGGACGGCTCTCTCTAACGGACCCTCCGGTAATCACGATGAACTCGACTGTCTTACAGGCATCTGGGGGCTGTAGGTATTTGGGAGTCTGGTGGGAGAGTGGTCTCACGTTCTTGGAGCACTTTAAAAGAGTTCGGAGACGTGTGGACGTGCTGTCCTACCGGCTCTCCATGGTCGCTGGCCGATTTTTCACTAGGCGGGAGAAGATCTTTTTCCGAATTTACAAGGGGGCCTTAGAGCCGTACATTTTATATGGATACGGTGGATGGGGGCACCGTCTTAATTTTTTAAAAAGTCAAAGATTTTCTTAACAGTATACAGAGGCGGCCCCTAATCAAAATCACAAAGGCGTATCGTACTACCTCTACAGATGCGCTTCAAGTTATAGCGGGCGTACTACCTTTAGACTTGAAGGCCCAACAGGTCTTCCCTAAGTTTCAACTTTTTATTTTGAAACAGGACTGTAAGGTTGGTACTATGACATTCCGGAGCCTAGACTATAAGAGTTGTCACAATCGATATGATCATCACCCTCTTGCATGGCGCCCGGTTCCCTTCTCCAGGAAAGAGCCTCTTGGTTTCGACCTGGAGATCTTTACGGACGGCTCGAAACTTAATGGGCAGGTCGGTTCTTCTGCGGTTGTCTTTTACCATGGTAGGGAAATACAACACTCTGTCGTCTACCGGATCACGCCTCTGTTTTTGCTGCAGAGATCAGAGGAATGGATATGGCCATCACAATTGTTCAGGGTTTGACAATCTGGGACCCAGTTCGAATTTATACAGACTCGCTCTCCTTACTCCAGGCCCTGGCTTCGACCGTTACTGTAGATCCAGTGGTTTGGTCTTTGAAACAAAAATGCTTAGAGTTAATGGGCACCAGGAGCCTGGGATTGTTCTGGGTAAAAGCACACGTGGGTGTCACTGGGAATGAGGCCGCTGACACATATGCGAAGGCAGCCACCACTAGCCCATCCATTGACATTGAGCTCTTGAAAACAGTCTCGGATTTTAAGCGGGAAGTCCTGTCTGAGCTGGTCTCATTGTGGCAAACCAGGTGGGTCCAATCTGAAAAAAGCCGACAAACGGCACAATATTATCCACTGGTGGATTTTCACCCAAAGCTTTATAACTCAAAAATTATGCAGGTCGTAACCGGTCATGGCCGTTTTCCGTACTATTTCAAACGTTTTAACCTATTAAATACTGATCTCTGTCACTGTGGGAGTCTTGGTGATGCAAACCACTACGTCACCGAATGCCCGAGCACGTCTGATCTGCGCTCACGACTTCGCTTCTATCCTTCGTACCCACCCTCACTTTTTGAGGTCGACCCAAACTTTAAAGTTTTAAATACTCTTTTGACTCGTGTGGTTGGTTTTCTGCCAAACCTGTAAGGTGCGTGTGGTGTGAGTGCGGGGTTGTTTAAAAAAACTGTTTGGAGGGTTTTGCTTGCTTTCGTTATATGTTTTCATTGTTTGCTGTTATTTGGTTATCCTTCGGGGTTGGTGATTTTCTTGGAGTACAGATCTGTTGATTTGGTGTGTTGGAGTTTAAGTCAATGGTGATATTTGGCGACCAAGTATTTGGTCGATGTACTCTTAATGACACAGTGGTGTAGAGGTGGTGACGGTGGCGCATATTTGGCAACCCGTACTAAACTAAAACTAAATACCCACGCCGAACCTGCCCACCCAAAGGGTTTAGGGCCAAAAGGAACGGCGGGGAAAGAGACCCCCAAGCTCGTCGTCGGAACGACGGGAACCGGTCCCACGGAACAGATTTATTGAGTCATTTAAGCAAATCTACAAACATTACCCAAAAACAAGGGTAGTGATTAAAATACATAAAAGTAATAAATGAATGGGACAAACACACAGCGCCAAAGGTAGCACATGCACCTGTACAAACTATGCCATTAATGGCAGGTTGAAAGTACAGAAAATGGAATTATATTAAAATCATAAGCCTTTGTACATACTATGCCCATTAACAAGGGCAGCAATTAAATCCAGGAATAAAGGCTTAAAAAAGGGTCTAGTAGTACATATAATAAAATCTGCATAGCTAAAAGTATAAAGTACTAGGTACATGACAATTGATACAAGTAATTAAGATAAGGTACTATAACAGCCAAGGGAAGAATCTGGTTGATGGCAAATCTGAACAATGACAAAGATGAAAACCAGTAAAATTCAAAATTAAAAAAAGACGATGAGATGCTTATTTACAAATGAAGGAGCGAAAGACGATGGATGGAGCGAGATAAAATGAAAAAAACCCTATTTTTTATAAAAATATACAGTCCCGTGTTCCGAATAAAAAAAAAAAAAATTTTAAAGTCCAAGAGTCCCGTGCTCGAATCTACTAACCATATAATTTCAAGCTTTAATCCAACCGTTGCTCCAAATAGTGCTCCAGAACTATCACAAGATGATTAAACTTAATAAAGTTATAAAAATCTATAGAATTGACTAAAAAATCGATAGATAAAAACAACATTACAGACACATACTAAAAGGCAATCAAATGTAAAATGGCAACACACACCAATATTAAAAACCTGTTAAAAGGACCCAACCAGGCTCCAAGAGGAGCATCACCTTAAAATAAAATCCAAAAAAGGATCCAATTCGCCAGATCAACCAGACCTCCAAAACTTGACCTTTATATAAGAAACAACAAAACGTAAAAGTAAGTATATACTGGGCACTACACAATACATTGGCTAGCCACAGCACATTGTATTGTCATTACACGGCCACACACATTAATACTAATAATATTACCACACACATTACTACATGTACATTAGTTACTACATTACCATACGTCACTACCAATAATACGCCACACACATTACTACGGCTGGCAAAAAAGAAAAGCTTTAGTGCCCATATCTTTTATGATTGGCGCTTTAGAGGATCATGCGCTAAATTGCGCCGGAAAGTCGTGCCGGGAAGGAGAGCGGCCAGCAGACCTGCCATAAAACCTAATTTGTCCAAAAAACATACTAGAGGGATTTAGTACAAGCAGCCCAAAATATTAAAATTAATTCAAAGCACCATCCTGAAAATCAAGCCCTTGAGGACAGTGAAGTGGACAGCACCCCGGGTCATGTCCAAATGATACCACCAAATGGGGAGAGGTGGTCAAGAATATCATGAATCCTGGATCCAGCCTGGACAGTGGGGCTGGACCGATCTGGAAAACAGGGCACTAAAACTGGAGAGCGGCTACCATCTCAGTACAAAAAGAATGGGTTATCGAGCATCCAAAACTTGTGCTATGTATGGATAAAAATTAAGAACACTCAATAAAAGCTCTAGTATAAAAAATTTATAATGAAGATGAATATTTTATGAAAATATACAAAATGATATATGTATATGAAACATGAATAATGAGTATAAAATATTGGGTAAGTAACGGTAGATCCTCCGACTACTTTATAAGCCAGCTTTAACAAAATTCTAATAAAGTAGCATTAAAGTGTAATAAAGGAGGAAAAGATAATAATTATATATAATATATTTGACATTTATGGCTAGCAATGTAAAACCTTAAAAAATTGAAAATAAATTAAAAGTCCCAGAGTTGTCAATGTATTACAAATTTCAAAGCTGATCTTGAATGATTCTGACATTCTCCTCCCATAGCCTGTTTGTTATCATTTTAAAATTAAAAACCAAGCTCTTTATGTGCGTCTGCGGGTTTTGAAAACATATTTATAAGGAGCGGAGCAATTAAAATTATAATGGTCAGTACCATCAGTCTGACGCACAGTGAGAATCCAACTTTTTAAAATTTGGGTAGATAAGGTATGAGGACTGATGCCTAATTTCAAAAAAGAAAATTAAAATTCTTATTCTTGAATTAAAATCTCGGCTAACTAAATTGATGTATTCTCTTAATACTTGGATCCCTGAGGCCGAGCGAGAAGTTGTCTGTACTCACTCCCAGTCCGTGATAAAAAAGCCCTGATTTATGGATTTAAAAAAGGAACGGGAGCTTTTGGAATTTAAATTCTCGCCAATGGTGATAGTGTTTATCAAGGATGGCTCATTCATTCTGGGATACCCACATGGGCTTTGGTAAATCCCAGATGGAACACCAAATCTAGCTTAGCTGTGCTCTTGTTTATAGAGCTTACAACCTGGATCTGGAATGGGCAGCTTCAGTGCCATGATAGATGATATAGCTTACTGAAAAAAACATTGATTTTACATAGCCATGGCCCAATTTGCGCATATTGTATGGCCGCTGTCCAGCTCTTTGAAAAATAGAATGTAAATTCATTTAACTAAATAAAAAATTTTCATTTTCTGATTATTCCGAAAGGTACACATGAGTCCCACTCATCTTTCCATCCGGACCTGTCCGTGTATACCTCAAAATCTGGGATTGAAAGCTCAAGTGGAGATATATATTTAATATTAGAATTGAGGTTTTGATGTTGGATATTATGGTATAACGGCACTGGTTATAATAAGCAAGAAATTATGCCTAAATGCTGTTTTAGTTGAGAACCACTCTTATCCGGTGTTTGACTAAAAGCTGAATAAATTCCTTCTGATGCTGGGTTAAAACTGGAAAAGCTGGAGAAACACGGGAGGATGTGAAGTCTATCTAAAAGTTTCCATGTCAGATTCTATGATCAAAGCAATCCACCACTTTTTTTAAGAGCTTTCGTCCGAATTCCGCATCTGAGCAAGAAGGTCGTCAGTTTCGGCATTGGCTTATGGCCATAAATCTGTCTTGACATTGGAAATGGATTTGGACTTTAATTCCTCCGACAGCAATTTTGGGAATATATAGGATTGGTTGGAACGATTCAAAACTAGATAAAAATTTATCGAATTTTTACTTGGCAAAAAACTGAAATTTATCGGTAGTTGACTTCAAACCAGAAGTAATAAGCTCTTTTTTGTTAGTGTGATTGAGAAGTTAGTTGTTTATTTCGTGGTAACATATTCGAGAACCTCTTGTAACTTGATCTGTACTCGATAATTGTTGGAACTGATACCGATTGGTTATGAATAACGGCTTTAGGTTTTTGGTGCTAGCAAAAGATTCGTAATTTGATATATTAAGTGATGCTTACTTAGTAGAATCTCTTAAAATTATTAGAAGGTCTTAGAAAAGTTCTTAATTTTTTTCAATAGGTCATTCATCACCCTCGTTTGTAAGGGACATTGGAAAGTTAACCTCTTTAGGAGTAATCACATCTTCGAATAGTTTTACAACTGTTGAAATTAAAAATGACTGACGAACGAAAGATGGGTTTTGATTATTTTCAAACTCTTCGTTATTCTTACGATTTAGAAATTCAATAGCTCTCTCTTGAGCAGAATAAAATTTATCTTTCCCAAATGTGCTCTGAAAAATCTCTCATTGAACAACTATTTTCTTTTTAAATAACTCAAATTATATTTCTACAATTTAAATTGCAAATATTAGTCTAGTTTAACGGACTTCGTTCTTTTAATTTCCTTAATTTTCTCTAAACTCTGTATGATGAAAAAGCAGTTTGTATTCCATGAAAATCCTGGTTTGACATAACTCAAAATATAAATGAGCCGTACGACGTTCACTTACTGGTTGATAAACAATTATTTTATTAAAAAAGGGATATCGATAGTTACTACCTACTTGAAGCTTACATGTTCCATATACTAGCTCTCAAGTACCAGCCCAGCCTACTTAAAACCTACTTGAAGAGTCCATTCCTGAATTTTGAGTTTGGCAATAGTTTTTATTTCGCATGTATTATTTGGGGATTGTCACACCCCACCCTGTGACAAGAAACGTAATGCACGTGTACGAAAGTTTGATAACATATGTTAAATATGTGTTACCATTTAAACGATTTTCGATTACATCCGATTTAACTGAATGAAGGAACTCAGCAGAAGCTGGTTGAGGAAAAATATGCTGGAACTTTCAGTTCATCTCGGATAAAGCATTCGAGAAACGTGTCGAGAATAATCTGTGATATAAAGACTGGTTTAGCGGAAACGGTTTGGAGAAAGTGAATATTGATTTTTATTCGACGAATAAATATTAATATTTATTCGTCTGCTAATGATTTAATAATCATTAGCAGATTAATCAGAACCTTCTTCATAATGAAATGCGACGACTATAAGAAGTGGAAACGAAACCAAACTAATTCTTAAGCTAAAGCTTTTACGTTTAATTAAAATTTTCGGGAAAATTAGCAAAATTGGCTTTGCTACAGACTGTACAAGAAATACTGAACTTTTGTTCAACTGCAGGGATTTCATTTCTTATTCCACTTGAATCTGTATCCGATAATTTGGCTATTCTTTTGCCATTCTTTTTGAGAGTCAACTCGTATATCCACTTCATTATTTAGAACATTTCGAAAGCTTTCCTTAAGGAAAAATCCTTCCAATGTGTCTTTGAACTGGTTCCGAGTGACAAAGATTCCAGAATTATGAGACCTTACCTGGCGTGGTTGAATAGACTTGGGTGGCGTGGAAGGAGTTTGCTGTTCTTTCTTTGATAACTGGAAAGGGTTTGGTTGTTTGAGGTTTAATGGCGCAAGAGCGCCAATCAAATGTTAAAATTCAACGCAGTGGTACTAAAATTTTAAAATTCAATGAAAATGTGAAGAAAGAAATTGTTTGAAATGAGCCAGATGTACAAAAAGCAAAGAAACAAGCTAAAAGGACTAAATGCTCATAAAAAACCCAATGGTCTTTAAAAAATTAAAAATATTTGGATGGTATTTCTCACCCACCAAATCTTGCAAGGTTAGAGACGGTGAATTAAAATGGTACTCACGATGAGATTTAAAAGAAGGACATTCAATTGAAATATGATTGACAGTAAAATCTGTATGACATGTAGGACACACAGGTGTCCTTTCGACAATGCTTATGTGTGAAGCGAGTATGCCCTATACGGAGGAGAGTCAATTTGACATCCAACTCTCGTATAGGGAGCACAGGACACATATCAATAAAGGGCTTTACAAAATGCAACTTCTTGTTCATCTGCAGATCCCAATTGTTCTGCCAAGTAGTATGAAGATGGGAAACAAAAGACTTCTTGTCATCACTGTAAGGGATGTCTTGCGATAGAAAAGAAAAAACAAATTTAGCTATAGAATCCGCTATTTCATTACCAGAAATGCCTACATGACTCGGAACCCAACAGAAAATAATATTAAAACCTTCTTTACGAAGAAACTGCAAAATAGATAAAAATTTTAAAGCAACCGGATGCATTTGAATGTCGTAATGAGAAAGAGTTTCCAAAGCACTCATGCTATCAGTATAAATAATAAAGTTACGCTGATTAGAAGGCGAAATTTCCTGGAGAGCACAGAAAATTGACACTAACTCTGCATAATTTTTGCTCTGTTTTTACTGCTGACAGTAGCTCAGTGTATCAGATGGAGAAATTACACCACAACCAACATGTACATCTGATTTCGAGCCGTCTGTAATAATTGATACGAAAGAGGAATACCGATAGCGATGATGATGAAAAAGTTGTTGAAAAGTAACCGGGGCAGTTGAGGATTTATCAAATCCTGAAAATGGATTTAAAAATGAAAATTGTGGGATTTCCCAGGGTGGAAAAGTAAAGTAATCAGAGAACTGAACGGAAACATTATTTAAGTCTGAGTCATGTAGAAGCATTTTGGCTCTCTCACAAAAGGGCAAGATACGAGAGGGACGAGCAGCATAGAGTCTGCGAAGACTAACTGGTAACTTTAACTGACTTATGGGGTGCTTTGGCACAGACTGTGCTCTGAAAAAATACAAGGCGGAAATTTTTTGTCTCCTTAAATGAAGCGGTAGTTGGTGACAAATAACGTACGGGCTCTCCACTGGAGAAGTACGGAATGCCCCAGAGCAGATCCTTAAAGCGGAGTGGTGGATGGTATCCAGTCGCCTCAAGACAGTAGGACGAGCCGAGCCATACACCATACATCCGTAATCTATACGGGAGAGAATCACCACCTGGTAAATACGTAGAAGGGAGGTTCGATCGGCACCCCAAGATGTTCTGGAGAGGACCTTTAGAATGTTCAAAGATATCTCACACTTCTTCCGCAGATGCAAGATATGTGAAAGGTTGGTTGGTTGTTTGGGGTTTAATGGCGCAAGAGCCATTTTTGGCTAAACTGCGCCAAACATATGGTAGATAAACAAGATCACGGTGATAAAATATATGGTGTTATATTAAAAGAGGTAGATAAAATTCTAAAATAAATTTGAAATTCATAGTGGCATATGAAAAGATAAAATCTTGTTACCAAAAATGGATAGATAAAGGATGAAAAGAGATAAAAACATGCAAGGTTTAAAATATATCAGATGTAAAATATGTCTAAAATATCACATGGTGGGCAAAGACCAAATAAAATTTCAAGGACGAAATCTATAAAGAGAATGTTGAAAAAATGAAAGAACAAAGCAAATTAGTGTTAAAACACAATTCAGTGCAGGTCATTGGTTTTAAAATATAATTTTTTTTAAAAAAAGCAAAGAATGTACAAAACAGAGAAGCAATAATGCTATCTGTTTTTATATTTGTTTGACTTTTCAGGTTTGGAAGGGGGTGGAGGACTCATAACTGCAGGTGAGTCTTCTAAGTCCTCCGACATATTGTACTCTAAGGCATCCTCTTCTGATGCAGAGGAGGAGCTCATCTCGGCATCAGCATCAGATTCCCGAGATTGTAAAACCCTTTTCTCTCCTAATGGGGGAAAAGACATAGACAAAGCCGCAGAGGCAACCAAAGGAGTCAATTTGGTTTCATCAGAGATAACTGTTGCATTAATTACTGGTTGCATGTTCGAGTTATTTTGTTTAACAATGGAAGCATCAACTTTACGAGACGAGGTATAAAATTTTGAAATTTTTTCTGCATTAGAGGTACTTTTTGTTTTAGTAGGAGAATCTTTCTTAAGTTTTTTACGATTTGTTACAAGTTGGAAACCATTTAAATCAGCTGTAACAGAAGCAGATTCACAAATTGACACCGGAACTGGAGAAGGATTTTGTGCGTTAACTGGAGAGGATGTTATTATGGTAGAGGCAGACGGTTTAAAATTAGTACCAGAGGGAATATCAGCTAGATCCCATTGCGTGGATACTGTAGCGGATATCTTTTTAACCGCAGACGCGTAACTATTGCCAGCTGTCGGGGATTTCGATTTTACGATCTTCCTGGCTTCTGCATAAGAAATTTGAAGTTTAATTTTTGTCGAGATGATTTCTTTTTCCTGTTTCCAGGCAAAACAGTCCCTGGAGAATGAGGTATGATCGCCCTTGCAATTAATACACTTCTCTTTAGCAGTGCAAGTTGTGCTGTCATGGCCGACTTCTGCACAGCGGGCACATGTCAGTGTCCCGCGGCAAGAAGATTTAGAATGCCCGAATCGTTGGCACTGGAAGCATCTCAAGGGATTTGGAATGTATACTCTAACAGAGAGGCGGATATATCCTGCCTTAATATGCTCTGGCAGTTTTGCGGAACTGAAAGTTAAGATAAGATGTTTAGTATTCAGGAGCTGACCATCCCTCCGTATTGTAATACGCCGTACATGGCTCACTCCCTGACTTTGCAGCTTTTCAGTAATTTCTTCAATTGGAACATTCAATAATTCACCGCAGGATATAACTCCTTTGGATGAGTTTAATGTTGGATGCTGACATACTTGAACGGGAATTGTTGACAATGACTTGAGTTTTTCAATTTCTTTGGCTTGCTTGAAGGATCCAACTTCGACCAGTAGGTCACCAGATCGAAGTTTCTTAGTGGATTTCACTTCGCCTATGCTCCCGGAAATGGCCTTCTCAACAAGAAAAGGAGACACCCCATGAAAAGTTTCTTTTGCTTCAGATTTTCTTTGGATGATGAAGAAAGTTGGAAAATTGTTGCGTTGAGGAATTGGAGTATTATGTTGCCCACTGAAGGGACCAGATTTTTTTTTGCCCATACGACATTGATGGGGATTCAGGCCCGACGGCACCGCCCACCATGGAGCCCAACAAGGGAAGGCAGCCACCGGCTCTGGGTATTCCCAGCCTCGGCGCTTACCTTGGTGCTAGCCGGAACCTATACGCTCAGGATCACCCCCGGGGACAGTGACCACCCTTAACGCCAAGCCCAAGGAGTGACCCCTTCGCTTGATCCCCTTGAGCAGACCAGCCATGTGGCTGGGATACCGGCCGATTGATACACCGGGGACCGAAATGTACCTCCCGTCTAATGGGTCGCCACGCACGGCCAACACGTGGGGGTAATTTGCTGTCCATGAGAAGCAGGAAGCAAACAGAGCGGCAACTGCTTCTCATGGAGAGCCCCCTCGCCTACCCTCGAGGGAAAGAAAAAAAAGCAATAAACTGAAGGGGAGGAAAAAACGGAAGGAGACAAGACACTAGGGTACCTCGGGGTCGTGAATCCCGTCACACCTGAAGAAGGTGTGCCCCTGAGGGGGATATGTGAAAGGAAAGCGAGTTTACGATCGAAAATCACTCCCAAAAACCGTATGTCATCCACAACAGGAATAGAAACATTGTTTATATGAATGACAGGGTCAAGATGAATACTTCTCTTCCGACAGAAGTGGACGCACCGACTCTTCTCGGGGGAGATAGCATGTACGTTATTATTGCAACAAGCTACCAGCTTATTCACTGCATTTTGAAGTTGTCGTTCAATTAAAACCATGTTACTGCCTTGGCACGAGATCTGCAGATCATCGACATAAAGGTTTCCGTGAACAGATGATGGCAAATGATGAAGAATTTGACTAAGGTGAACGATAAAAAGTGTGACACTGAGGACGCTTCCTTGAGGAACACCCTCAGCTTGAATAAAATGTTTTGAATAAAAATTTCCAACACGAACTCGAAATGTTCGATAGGGTAAAAAGTTCTTTAAAAAGATGGGTAAGTTTCCACTAAAACCAAATTTAAAAAGTCTCGACAGTATTCCATAGCGCCATGCACGGTCGTACGCATTCTCTATATCAAAGAATATAGAGACAAGATGGTTTCTCCTAACAAACGCGTTGCGTATTTGGGTTTCCAGCAGAACGAGGTTGTCAAAAGTTGACCGACCTCTGCGGAAACCACTCTGCAATGGGGAGATGCATCCTTGTTTCTCTAATTTAAAGACAAGTCGAGCATTGACCATGCATTCAAAAGTCTTGCATAGACAGCTCGTGAGAGCAATTGTCCTGTAGTGCAGAGGATTGGATCTTTGCCAGGTTTTAAGAATGGAATCACAATAGCTTCATGCCATTGTGAAGGGCACTTCTGCTCAGTCCAAATTCTGTTAAATAAAAATAACAGATGGGAAAGGGAAGTGGTATTCAAATGGCGAAGCATATTATATGCGATTCCATCTGGACCGGGACTGGTGTCATGTGCCCGAGACAAGGCGGTTTCCAACTCAAACATCCTGAACTCAGAATTGTATGGAAGGGTACTGCGGGCAGTAAACCGCAAAGGCGTTCGCTCCGCGCGATTCTTAATTGCCACACAGACAGGGCGATAAGAATCAGTTGCGGAAACTTGTGCAAATGCGTGCCCGAGAGTATTGGCTATGTCTAATTGAGCGGAATGCGTCACGTTTCCTGTATGTAAAACAGGAATGGAAAATTCACGATATATCCCATTAGCAGCCTTGACCTTTTTCCACAATTGTTTACTAGAAGTAGAGGATGTGGTTGGTTGGTTGGGGTTTAATGGCGCAAGAGCCATTTTTGGCTAAACTGCGCCAAACGTATGGTAGATAGGCAGGATCACGGTGATAAAATATATGGTGTTATATTAAAAGAGGTAGATAAAATTCAAAAAAAAATTTGAAATTCATAGTTGCATATGAAAAGATAAAATCATGTTGCCAAAAATGGATAGATGAACGATGAAAAGAGATAAAAAATGCAAGTTTTAAAATGTATCAGATGTAAAATATGTCTAAAATATCACATGGTGGGCAAAGACCAAATAAAATTCCAAGGACGAAATCTATACAGAGAAAATGTTTAAAATATTAAAGAACTAAACAAGTTAGTTTAAAGAAAACAATTCAGCGTAGGTCGTTTGTTTTAAAAATATTTTTTTTTAAAAAAGGCAAACAATGTGCAAAACAGAAGCAATAATGCTACCTGTTTTTGTATTTGTCTCCTTTTTGTGGTTTGGAAGAGGGTGGAGGACTGTTAACTGCAGGCGAGTCTTCCAAATCCTCCGACATGTTATATTCCAAGGCATCCTCTTCTGATAAAGAGGAGGAGCTCATCTCGGCATCCGCATCAGATTCCCGAGATTGCAAAACTGTTTTTTCTAATGGAGGGAGAACAGCCATAGGTAGAAGTTGAGTGTCGACAGAAGTGGGTTTCTTGGTTTCAAAAGGTTTTGATACAGACTTATGTGTACAGGTGTCATCCTTTGTTGGAACGGTGTTAAGAACTTCACGGCGAGAGGAGGTGTAAAATTTTGAGATCTTTTCAGCTTTGGCAATGCTATTATTTGTTTTAGTTGGAGAGTCCCTTTTCAGCTTCTTTTTATTTGAAACGAGTTTAAAATCAGTGAAGTCAGGCGAAGCCAATGCTTCTTCACTGACCGGAGCAACAGATGGAGAGGAAGAAATTGAAAAGTTGGTTACTGGAGGAGATGCTCTCGGAGTAGAATCAGGTGGTTTAGAACTACATATAGAGATATCGGGATTTTTTTGGACGGATGGTGCAGAAAACGATTTTTTTGCTACAGAAACGTAACTATTTCCGGGTGTAGGTGTCTGAGATTTCACAAGTTTCCTTGCTTCTTGATACGAGATTTGTTTCTTAATTTTTGTGGATATAATTTCTTTCTCCTGTTTCCAGGCAGAGCAGTTCCGAGAAAACGAAGTGTGTTCCCCCTTGCAGTTAACACACTTCTCTGTACGGGTGCAATCAGTGCTTTCATGCCCGACTTCTGCACAACGGGCGCAAGTAAGTGTCCCGCGGCAAGAAGTTTTCGAATGTCCGAAACGTTGGCACTTGAAACAGCGGAGTGGGTTGGGTATATATGTCCTGACAGAAAGGCGCATATAACCTGCTTTAATATGTTCAGGTAATTTGGCGGAGTCGAAAGTTAAAATCAGGTGCTTTGTATTTAGGAGCTGACCATCCCTCCGAATCGTAATGCGGCGCACATGGGTCACTCCTTGACTACTTAGTTCTTCAGTTATTTTTTCCACAGATTCATTCAGCAATTCGCCACAGGAAATAACGCCCTTAGACGAGTTCAATGTGGCATGGGGGTTAACAGTAACAGGAATAGTCGACAATGAATTTAATTTTGCTATTTGTTTGGCTTGCTTCGGGGATTCCACTTCCACAAGAAGGTCACCAGACCGAAGTTTTTTGGTCGATTTTACGTCGCCTACACTACTGGTTATGCCTTTTTCAACCAAGAAAGGCGATACATTATGGAAGGTTTCATTGCTATTGGAAATTCGATGAATAAGAAAATAAGTTGGAAAGTTGTTTCGTTTGGAAGTTGATTCTATACGTTGCCCACTGAAGGGACCAGATTTTCTTTTTCCCATATGACATTTGTCGGGATTCAGGCCCGACGGCACCGCCCACCACGGAGCCCAACAAGGGATGGCAGTTACCGGCTCTGGAATTTCCAGCCTCGGCACTTACCATGGTGCTGGCCGGAACCTATACGCTCAGAGTCACCCCCGGGGACAGTGACCACCCTTAACGCCAAGCCCAAGGAGTGACCCCTTCGCTTGATCCCCTTGAGCAGACCAGCCAGGTGACTGGGATACCAGCCGATTGATACACCGGGGACCAAAATGTACCACCCGTCTAATGGGTCGCCACGCACGGCCAACACGTGGGGGTAATTTGCTGTCCATGAGAAGCAAGAAGCAAACAGAGCGGCAACTGCTTCTCATGGAGAGCTCCCTCGCGTACCCTCGAGGGAAGGAAGGAAAAAGCAAAAACTCAAAAGGGAGGCAAAACTAGAAAGGAGATCAGACACTAGGGTACCTCGGGGTCGTGAATCCCGTCACACCTGAAGAAGATGTGCCCCTGAGGGGAGTAGAGGATGTGATTGATGAAACAAAATTCATTCAAGATTCCTTCTGACTACGACGGTGCATGCGACGAGCAAGGGCTTTGGCACGCTTAAAAGCGATATGATTTTCTGTGGTCGGATACCTCCGAAAAATGTTCCACAGTTTCTTTTCCTCCCTGCGACTGTCGCGACAAGCTTCATTCCACCACGGTCTACGAAATTTCCTTAATCGTGGGGAACACTTGGGAATGGTATTGTTTGCGGCGTTTATTAAACAGTCAATGACATTTTGTACTACTTCCGTAATGTCTGCAGCACTGACCATAGACTCGGTGATATCTGCCAGTTGCATGAAATTACCCCAGTCTGCCCGCTGGAATAGATATCATGGAGGATATTGATTCGCACCACCACTATCAGCATAGGAGACTATTATGGGAAAGTGATCACTGTTACAGAGATCACTCTCGACGGTGAAATGCAGCAACGGCAGAAGTGTAGGGGAACAAATGGCCAGATCAAGACTGTGGAAAGTGCGTGTGGGTTCGTGGAAGTAAGTTTTCTCATCATTATTGAGCAGACAGAGACAGTTATTGGAAATTAACCGTTCTATCTGTCACCCACGAGAATTGGTAACATCCGAACCCCACAAAGCACTATGTTCATTGAAATCGCCCAGCAAGATAAATGGTGTAGGAAGCTGGTCCACTAAGGATACGAGATCCTGTTGACTAATGACATCGTGAGGTGTCAAATAAACGGAGGAGACTGTAACCAAAGTTCGAGCATGAACTTGTACAGCCACAGCCTGCAAAGAAGTGTGTAAAGAGAGAGGTGTGCTAGGATACAGGTTTGAGGTAAGGATGCAAACACCGCCAGAGTGATTACTTCCAGCGGCAGCATCCTTCCTAACACTACTATAGCCACGTAGCTTGAGCGGGTTATTGGACAAGAAGGTTTCTTGGAGTCCAATGCACACAGGATTAAAAAAGTTAATTGAGCCTTTGAGGTCCTGTAATTTGGACCAAATGCCGCCACAGTTCCATGAAAGGAAAGAACCCATTAAGAAAGTGTTGGAGGATTAGAAGTAGGAACACAAGGTGGAGTTTCCGACGCGTCCCAATTCATCTGAAAATCTTCATCCTCATCTGATGGATGAAGTTTGAGATCGGGGACTTGGGGTACACCACCAAAAATGGACGGCAAGTCCTTGTGGACTATACCCCTATCAGCAAGTCCCAGAGAGACTGAATTTTGATGGGCAGATTTTTTTAATTTGGCAGGGAGACCCTTCTGATACAGTTCACGTTTGGCTTGTTTAAGCTTTTGTGACTGTTCAGATTTGGATCGTGCCCTATTTTTGTGTGCACTAGATACCTCAGGAGCACTGGTGACAGTTAAATCAGAGTCAGTGTCCGAGGAGTTTCCATCACTTGCATCAGAGGTCGAATGGACCGTTTTGGCGGAGGATGTTTTATGTTTATCCGTTTTATTTTTATTTTTATATTGAACATTACCTGAACCAGAAGAATGAGCGTTGTTTGGCGATGTTTTCCAGAATTTGGAGGCAGTGTTGGTCGTGATTTGGTTAGTGTTTGCAGATTGATTTTTAGAGGATATTTTAGATTTTTTCTTTAATTTTACTATGGTAAATTCAGATGCGTTTTGTGAAGCTGGACCTGCAGAGGTTTCAGAACTAGGTTGAAGTGAAATGTTTTTATTTGTATTGCGAGATGAGGATGCTATGGGTACAGGGTCAGTAGATTTTGAAGTAGAAGGGACCGGATTGGACATAGTGACCAAATGGTGACAGTGAGGATAATGGGTGGTCTGGTAGGCGGGATGGCTTTTTTCCACGACAGAAGCGTATGTCCCACCTTCAGGTGCTGACTGTGCTTTGGCTATTCGCCGAGCTTCAAGGAATGTGATGTTATTTTTAAATTTGATAGCAACAACTTCTTTCTCTACTTTCCATTTAGGACAGGAGCGAGAGAAAGAAGTGTGCTCGCCCTGACAATTCACACATTTTTCATTGGCCTTGCATCCAGTGCTCTCGTGGCCAGCCGCTGCACAACGGGCGCAAGTAAGTGTTCTGCGGCAGTTGGGTTTGGAGTGGCCAAAACGCTGGCACTTGAAACACCTTAATGGATTGGGAATATACGGCCATACGGAACAGCGAACGTATCCAGTCTTTATATATTCCGGCAATCGAGGTGTGTTGAACGTCAATATGAAATGCTTGGTAGGCACAAGTTCACTGTCTCGACGAATGTTAATGCGCCTCACATCTTTGACACCTTGGCCACTTAATTCCCGTGTGATTTCCTCAATGGGGAGATTGAGGAGCCTTCCACAAGTAATGACGCCTTTAGAGGTGTTCAGGGTCTCATGTGACTTAACAGATACAGATAGTGTTGAAAGAGCCTGTAATTTCCGGATTTGGAGTGCTTGCTGGCGAGAAGCAACCTCGACAAGCAAGTCACCTGAACGCATTAATTTGGTTGATGTCACAGTGCCAACACTGCCTGTGATGGCCTTCTCGACGAGAAAAGGAGAAACATTTCCAAAATTTTCATTGTGTTCCGATACACGCCTTATGATAAAGAATTTTTCGAAGTTTTGATCAGAGGATTGCCCACTGAAGGGAGGTTTTTTTGGGGGAACCATGCAAAGTTAGAATGCGATTCGAGACCCGACGGCACCGCCCACCACGGAGCCCAACAAGGGAAGGCAGCCACCGGCTCTGGGCATTTCCAGCCTCGGTACTTACCTTGGTGCTAGCCAGAACCTATACGCTCAGAGTCATCTCCAGGAACGTTGACCACCCTTAACGCCAAGCCCCAGAGAATGACCCTTTCGCTTGATCCCTAGCAGACTAACCAGACGGTTAGGATACCAGCCGAATTGATACACCGGGGACCAACAGTGCACCACCCGTCTAAAGGGTCGCCACGCACGGCCAACACGTGGGGTTAATTTGCTGTCCATGAAAAGCAGGAAGCAAACAGAGCGGCAACAGTTTCTCATGGAGAGCTCCCTCGCCCACCCTCGAGGGAAAGAAGAAAATAGCAAAAAACTCAAGGGGAGACAAAAAAGGAAGGAGAAATAGACACTAGGGTACCTCGGGGTCGTGAATCCCCGTCACATCTAGAGAAGATGTGCCCCTGAGGGGTACGATTTGTGAGCGAGAGCACGGCGCGAGGCGAATTGTGTTTGCGATACACAACCGCTTCGCGAATGTTGGGCCCCGAAAGCACATTTTCAAGCTCGGTTTATGTTCCGCCGGCATATATATCAAGAGGAGAATATCGAAAAGTTTCTTACCGGTGGATGATTGTTAGTCCTGTTCCTTGACTAGAAGCTGACTAGAATGGTTGACTAAATGGCTTGATGCTAAGGAAAGTTACAGGCTCACGTAGGAATCCCACATGTGCGTAAGCACAAATTTTCTTCGAATCGAAAGGGTACATTGGAATACTACTCTCCTCTCAGATAGGAAAAGAAATGGTACGTTTAGCTTCGCCGCACGTGTCAAGACTTTTCTGTTACGTTCAAAGTATTGAAAGACAATGAAGGAAAGTTTTGTTATCGAAAGATCGAAAGTGCGAGAGATGAATCCTGATTGATGAAATTTGCTTTGAGGAAACTTTAAGATAATAAAAGAACAATGCGAATTTGCATATGGCGAAATAAGCCCTCCTGATGTGAGAGCAGATATCGGGTGAAATAAGAAACAAGCACGTTTGAAAGCTTCTAGATTTTTATTGAACTAGTATTGGATGGGATAGCTAGGATTACTATAAATGTTAAAGCAAAGTAGGTACCCAATATTAAAATTTAGTCTATTTAATATATATATATATATATATATATATATGGATATCAATTATAAAATCAATTTTGGGTACTGAAAAATATAACTCAATTATTAGCTATTCTAGCAATACTAATAAACCACCTACCTTTGCTGACCTGAAAAGCCTAGCTACTATTAAAAGTCAATTTGCATATAGTGGTAGTACAATGCTAGTGGTAAAAACAAATTAGAGATATTAAAACAGAATCAAAATCTATGAATTTAAATCTTTTTATTTTAGAATAGTTTAAATTAAAACACTTTGATCACTGCCACAAGTTATACATATACAAGAAGATGCACATGTTTAGAAAATGTAATAACCAAAATAAAAAATATGTAGCTACACATCAAAAACAGCAAGCGCTGCAGGCTCGATATGAAAAAAAAATACTAAAAACACGAATACTTAAATCCAAGAAACATATTTTTTGCTTCTAGAAAATAATTTGATATATGTTGACAATGCCAAGGCACACTTTGTTCGTGAAAAATTATTTAACACACATAATGAATAATGCCGTATTCACACTAGCATGGCGTCAACCCATAATATATACTTTCTTTCAAAATTTATTTTTGGTATAAACTTTTAAGATGAAATCAAACATTGAAGATCGCTTTTTTCATTCACATTCGACAAACTTTTTTGCTATTTATAGGTGACACAACTGTGTAGTAGAAGCCCACAACTTCCTTCATTTTCATAATTATCACGACAAAGAAAACTGCGAGGAACAGGCTGTTCACTTATTATTGTATTGCTGTGCTTGGCAGTTTGAATAGATCCATCCAATAACTGAGATCGGATAAACATAGTTTGTTTCAAAGTTCATTCAATCTACAGACTGTTGAAAAGGATTATATCCACAGCCCAAAATTTGAGTAATTATTACGAAGAGCTCTAATGGAATTCGACAGCCATTATTCCAAATGCGAACAGAAACCGCTGCAGTTCAATCTCGTTCCGATTAACAGACTTGATATTCAATCGTATTCTTTTAACTGGCAGAAGGCCATGGAAAGAATTCTTGATGGTCACCTTCTTCGCCATTTTATGGGAACCAACAGTATAAAAAGCAGGGGCAAGCACCCTGAAGGCCGCAACGGCCTCCAGGAGCCCGCAGGTGAAAAAACACACCTCCTTACTGTACCGTACTCCAATTCAAAATTAACACAAAGGAATACGCTTCCAGTGAAAATGCCAAAACCTAATAACGCCAAAAACCTACGCGAACCAAGATGTCGACTAAATAGTCCCATTGAAAAATTTGAATTTAAAAATTAATAAAGTTGAAACCATAATGGAAACAACAACAAAAGTTAAGACAAATACTATTTAAATCGAAAACAAAGTAAATAATTAAGAAAATTTTAGATATTTAATGAAACGGCTAAAAATTATCGTTTGAATTTCAAAATTTGCCAAAGTTGCCACAAGAGAAGAAATAAACTTTGGTGGCGAAGAATTTAATTAAAAATACTGACAAAACCGAAAAAAGATGTTGATGCAATTTTTGCAATCTAACAACTAGGAAATTGTTTTTTACAGTATTTTTCCTCAATCTTTCGTAAAGGTTTTTGCATACAATCAATAAATGCTTGATATGCAATATAACAATAGATAATTACGTCGAGTTCAGTTTCTCAGGCCTCCTGTCGTTTGCAGAGAGAGGAGGAAAGAAAAAGTTTCCAATGCCACGCGTTTAGTTTTCGCCGCGCGAGAAAACTTGGTTGGGAGGTGGAGAATCAAAATCGCCTTAGCGCTGTCATCGGAAACCTTGCTGACACGTTTCGTGTCGCCGCACGAGAATGCTTTTGGGTCTCAGCGCTGTTCTTTCTGTTCGGAAAACTAGCTTACACGTTTAGTTTCGCCATGCGTTTTGGGAAAGAAAGCTTTTGGGGAGGAGAACGAAATCGCAATTATTAGTTCTTACCCTTGCACATTTAGTTTCTCCTCTCTGTTCTCCAATTGAAGTTTTAATTTTTAGACTTGCACACTTAGATGTTCTAGTTTCTAAAATTGAATTGTTAGTTCTTACACTTGCACATTTCGGTTTTCCCAATTTCTCTGTTCTTAAATGCAACTTTAGTGCTTAGACTTGCACCCTAACTTAGTTCCTACACTTTCGAACTTCTTACACTTTTATCTTCTTTGCTTATCTTGTTCTTATACTTGCGAACATTCAAGTGCGAGCCATCGGTTTTAAGAGATGGCGTGAACATGTTAAACTAAATCTAAGAAAAGAGTCAATGTCTATTGCTTGGAGAAAAAGTGAGAAACACATTTTAATCAAACAAATCTTTTATTTTTTCATAATCACAACTTATACATGGTTGCTTGTTATTTCACGGTTAGATACATTTTCACAAGCAATGAAAAGTAATACATAATAAAGAGTAGCTTTGGTTTTTCACACTAAGGATACATTTTCACAAGCAATGCAAATAAAAGACAATTTCATCGTCACATAGCAGTCTGAAGTAACCCAATTTCGCTTCGAAATTCGGACATTCCGGGATATCGTTCCAAGACACGCCTTTCGTCGCTAAGATACTGTCCCCAATTGTTTGAAACAGAATTTTGTGGGAAGAATAGACGTATTTTTCTGCAGAATTATATTTCGTGAGTTGGCAGAAACCAAATCGTTTCTCCTCTGTTTGTGCGTCGTGTAGGAACTGAACTACGTCTGTGTTTGACAATATTGTAAAGTACGTAATCTTCGAAGGGTCCACAAAATTTTTATGCAGTCGAGAATTTTCGATGCATTCCAGAATATTATCATAAAGGATGTTGTGAATCTGCAAATAATCACATACCGAGCAAGGATCCGCAACGATGTATCCAAATCTTTCCATGGCTGGTGCTCATCTGAACTCACAACTGATGTTGTGATTGATATATCTCTGACTTTTATTTTTTTTGACATCTTATTTTGAAGAGATTTACATTGCTGATTGGAGGTGAGGAGAGTTGAATGATTTGTCAATTTAAATTGTGTTTGCGCAAAACGTGCTACGATTCGTTCGTTTTCGCAAAAATTTATTTCTCGCAATCTGTCTATTGATAATCCTCGAGTCAAATGCCATAGAAAATAGAGACAAAAGAGCCCACAAGATGTCGTTTTGGGATGTTGCAAGATTTTCGAATTCCATTCCATTTGTGTCGAATTGTTATCAATGAATTTTTTTATGTTCCCCACCGGATACGTCCCTTAAGAACAGAAGAAAGTACATTTAGCTTTGTTATCAAAATAAACAGCTTGCCAGTGCGTTCCTTTTTCCAAAGACGAATCAGTGTTGACTATAAATGATCGATAATAACCTCGATTTTTGGGAAGCAGATCGCTCGCAAACACGCCTCCAAATCTTCTAGTTATTATAGGATCGCCGTGCTCTAATCGTAACAGTGTTTGAGTGTCCATGATGTTTTAATAGTCAGTGAATATGTTTCTGCTTTTGTCGATCTCGATAAGCGATTGCATTTCCATATAAACTAATAATGCGACTGTTTCTGGAAGATCCTCGTCAAATTTTAAATGAATCGATATGTCTCCGCTTCGGGCTACATTCATAAAAGGATCACTGGCAGAATAATCTTGCGTGAGGTCGAAGACATACAAACAGGTGTTGTCTTTATATTCCTCAAGTGTAACGTTCGTGTTGTGTTGGGCAAGATCCGTGAATAGACTCAAATAGTTTCTTGCGAACAGATCATTCTTATAAGAAGGTGTGTAGGCCGACATCGGGATCTGAACTCCATTCTCCGATAAGGAAATATAACTGAGATTATAATTCTTGAAATTAAAAGGATTCTTTTTTAAAATCGCCATTAAACGCCGAATTAGAAACCAACCCCAGAATCATTCGTGAAGGAAGAATACCGTTCATTGCGTTTGGAATTATAACACTTTTGAGCCCAGAACAGAGAGTGAAATTTTTCGTTTCGATTCTAGTGAAAGGCATTTGAACCAATGCTTGCTCTAAAGCCTTTTCATGCCCGACCACAATGGAACTCGATACATCGCATTTTCGGATAAAGAGACTTATATTTTCGATTTGAAGACGAAACGCACCGCTTGTAGCTAAGAGAGTAAAATTGTCTTTTGCTTTCAACAAGCGCACTCGAATCGTTGTCCCGCTAATTAGGAGTCGAGGTTGTGTTCCTAAATCTATGTGAAGAATTCCGCACATATCGAATATCTTGCCTCCTTTAACACGTTCATAGCGTTGTTTTAAACCCAAATTTTTGCCGGCGGCTGTTACATCGGTATTGTCAAATTCACCTCCGGTATCTTTATAGAACATGCCAGCACGCAAAAATTCTTTTGCGAGGAATCTGAATGAAACAAAGTGCTCTGAATATATGTTTTATAAGCATAATTACTCTCTGAAGAAATTTGTCGATCATTGAGTGAGATGTGACATTCCGAAAACATTGTATTCAAAAGATAGTTTATAGATCCACACTTGTGGTTGACTGTGAAAGCTGTTCCATCCGCTTTCAGAATTTTTGCTTGAATGTTTAGAAGGATGTGCGAGAGATCGAAATAGGCATCTCCCAATCCTGTGATTTGAAACTCGATAGTGTTGCTAGCAGAAATGGAAGCGACTGGATTAATCTCCACAAAACTAGAATTTTCAATTGCTAATTGAATTTTCTCGGGACCGAATAACTCGAGCTCGCTCTTTGTGCAGTAACATCGCTCCATATTTTTTCTGGTGTTAGAGATCGGAAAAGACGTCTGTCGGACTCAGTTTCTGTCGCTTCGTTTGACAGGATCGCATTGATTTTTTCCTTTTAACACCTCCTCCACCTCTTAATTTGCGAAGTACGTCTGCTGTTATTTCTCGTCCGGATTGACGAATTTGATCTCTCGCCGCATGGCGAAATGATTTTCCTTGAGAAACATCCTCGACAGTATTGCGACCAGATGTCAATAAATGTTTGCCTAAATATTTTCCTGCTTGCATCATCAAGGGTAGGGCGTATCGACGCAAGCTACTGAAAAGACTATATCCTCGTTGAATGGGAAAATCGGAAGCAAAGTATGGATTAGCATTCCCAATCTGATTCTGATAATGTGCAATGCAATGCTCAGGTTGCAATCTATGACCGCGTTTCGCCATTATTGTTCTTGACTCTGAAAATCAGACAGAATGTGATAGCATTTATATAATTTTTTCCTAAAGGATAGAACCAAATTCGTTTTCCCCGCTATGAATTTGATGGGAGTACCGCTGCTTGTTCGCATTTCAATTTCGATAACATCAAAGAACTGTTTTTTAACTCTAAAGTACAACGGAAACGAAAAGTTTTTAACTATTTGTTCGCTATGTTCGTTGGCTACAGGAATGATTTTCAGAATAGATGCCAAGGAATCGCCCACGAGAGAGGGGGAGACAATATCGCAATACACATAGACTTCTGTGATGCCTGCTCTCAACTAAAACATTCTGATTTATAATCACCATGATCAAAAGTTTGTTGAGAGAATCCCAACAGATCTTTGAGTTTCTCTCCAAACGTGACAACAGTGTATCGAGGAACATGCAGTCCCACTCGCGAATCTGCACTCAGTCTTAAAGAGATAAACTTGAATTCTTTAAATAAGTCTTTTGCATTCTGATACATTCCACTCGGAATGAGAAATGTTGCGGTTTTGGTTTCTTTGCGAGTCGTGGGGAAAGTTTTATAGGCGATCACACGGAATGATTCGCCCTTGATCGATTCAACTGGTCGAGTATAGGTAAATTGCATTTTCGATTGCTCTCCGAGAATGACATATGCATCGTCGATTATATTCAGAGCAGTCATTAGTCTGGAGCAAGAGTTCTTCTTGAATTCAATGTTAATATTGAATTGCAACGTCACTATGATTTCTCCATCGCTTTCCGAAAATTTAACTTCATTCGAAAGTCCGGCTTCGCCTAGATTCAATTCTCTCAATTTGCTTTAATAAATCTCCTTCTAATTTTATGTCGTAAGTATCATCCAAAATAGGTTCTCTTGCAACCAACTGAATTTCTTGAGTTTTGAAAATCTCTCTGTTAGGAGGCTGATATCTTCTAATCACCGTAAACCCCCCAGGTTTATGTGGAATCGAAAAGTCTTTATTGGGATCTAAGCCAAAAACTCTTAATAGTTGGTTTCCTTTTTCTACTGTGATATTCCAATCAAATCCCCGTTTCAGTTCCACTTTTAGATGTCTCTTATTTTTGATGTGAGTGAACAATGGAATATCTGTAAAAATATTTTTCATATTCGCATTGAATCCTGCAACAAATTCTTCATGATTTTCATTGTAGAGGGGAATGTTGAAAGAAGTGTTTCCTCTGGAACATCAATTTCTCTTATAACAATAGAAATCGTTATAATGGGGTTGGATTGTAAAGTACTTTCCTGGGATAGTCACTTCGGATAAGCAACATTCCCACTCGCCATTTAGAGTAATTGGTCTGGTTAATTTCGTTCGAAAATGATTTGGAGAGTTATCCGGAAAATATTGCATACTCGAGTTGGATGGCAAAAGAATGAAAATCTGTCATGTTTTCAGCCATTCCGCTTTAATCCAAGAATTAAAGGAATCGTCAAAACCGACCCACTTCACCAACAATTGACGTGAAGTACCTCGGCCTTTTGTGCGAATAATTTTCTCAATTGCCCACAAATTGTTGTCAGACTTATCAATTTTTTGTAACTCTTCTGCATAAAACCGACCAGCAATTTCTTTGCCAGACAGATCTTGTAGCGCATATGTCGGAGGATTTGTTGGATATCGTTTGTAGACTACAAATGTTTCTTCCGTCCAACCGGGTAGATAACCTTTTCTGAAAACTTTACGAGCTTTTGAAATCCTCACCACATCGTTAACCGCAAATCGAAATCTAATTGGAACGTTTATGTTGTACAAAGATTTATATAACAGAGGTTCATCAGCTTCCGTGACGTTAGCAGGCGCAAATCCATGGCTTCGATGCACGGAGTGGTTGTATGAATCAACGAGCGTTTTTAAAACATCTAAATACTTATATGAATTGCGATGAGTGAAAACGCCATACATTTTATTTTGCAGCGTTTTGTGCGCTCTTTCCAAAATAGCACATTTCGCTTCGCTTTTTGTTGAATAATGGTGAATGTTATGTTTCTTAAATAGGTCACGAACGGTTTTGTTGTAATACTCGCTGCCTTT
>BGPR01019476.1:0-29225 GCA_013235015.1 Araneus ventricosus
AAAAGATGGAAAGTGTTTCAAAATTTTTTTTTATAAAAAAGTTAGTTTTTTCACAAATTATCATTGATTTATTGAATTAATAAAAAGAAGGACGGTCTAGGAGATGCTATTAAAAATCGGATGTTTATTAAAACAGAGACAAAGATAATTATCTCTTTATTGTGCTATATCATCTTTGCATCAAGCTTGTTTTGCAAACTCACAGCAAGCTTGCATTGCAAGGAGGGGTGGCGCTAGTTGTGACGGCGAACTTGTGGCAAACTCGCTTTGCGGTAATATCAAGTAAAAATCAAACTTCCTGCAAACGTACGTGCTATCTGGGAAGGGTTTGGGGAATAGAGGAGTTTTCTTAGAATCCGGAGAGAGTCAGCTGTCATTGCGATTTTTGAGGGGGGAAGCAAATATTGGTTATCTTTGAAAGAGGAGCAAACATTCAAACCATGCTTTCTCCTTCGGATACAATTTTTCAGGAAACAGGCTCTGCAGGAAACACTTTTTGATTGAAACCTCAATTTTCTAAGTAGGTTTATAATGGGATAAAACTTGTTTCAGTTGAAAATAATAGTATACATTTGTACTATTTAATGTTGATTTCAAAGAAAAATCACTAACTCATTTTTTCTTTTTTTGGAGAAAACACGGTTTGAATGTTTGCTCCTCATTTTGAGGTCCTTCTGATCCAATGGTCTTAGGATCCAGAGGGTTGAAAACTGATTTCTTGACTGTAATTCTGAATATTTGAAAATTCTGTGAAATACGTGCTAAAAATATTATATTCTGTGTTTCGTAATGTTCATGTATATCTCAAATTTAAATAAACCTGGTTATTAATAAAATCCCAATAAGAACACATTATTACCTAGGGAATTTCCTCTAGTCGCTGAACTTTGCAAGTTTTGTGCTGCCATCTGTTGTAGATAGTTCGAATTCTTTAAAAACATTATCATTCTCTCATATAAAATTTCATACTTTTTATCTCATTTGTATTTTTGCTTTTCTGTCCAAAAAATAAATAATTTAGCAACATATTTTGGAATGAGATCATCAACAAGATTTAGAATATTTTTTTGTTGCAATAATTTAGTTATATTTTGGACTGAAGCTGGCCATACCTTCTTCAGTCAAATACAGAAAATTACGGAAATGAAAATGAAGGAAGATTGTAAAAAGATTTTATTAAAACGAATTGAAATTTATTTGATTATAAAGAATCGCATTGTATAGATTCCAATATTTTTTTATAAACGTATATAAATTTTTGGAGCATTTTTTTTTAAAGTGGCACATTGCAAAAAATAATTTTTATATAAATTTTTAAAAAACACACAATTATTTTTCATTATATTTTTATTTTTCATGTAAATACATTTTATTGTTTATAAGGTTCCTTGAATTTCATAAATTTTCCCCCTGATATTCAATACGATTTGAATATGATGAATTAATTAACAATTAATTAATGCAGCATATTTTTTAAAAACTGCAGGAAATTGATATATTATTAACAAATGACCACAAACTTTTTTCGAAAAAGGCCCAGAGGCATGTATTTAGTAGAAGCAAGTGAAGCAGTTAGGTTCCCAGGCGCATTTAGTTGTGTTCCAATTTCTTTTCCCTCGAAAACTTTCAGATGAAGCACGATTCCAATTTTTGTTGTTGTTGTTGTGACACCCAAACATAATAATTTCTCGCCCCTCTGCTTCATTTTCAGAGTGAAAAAGTAAGTTAAATGAACTGATTTTATTGTTGTGTTCCCAAGACCGGTGCTTGGAACAGTTCTCAGATAGCACGCAAGTTTGCAGCAAGTTTGATTTTGACTTGATATTGCCTTGTCATAGCAAATTTGACGAGTCAAACTTGAAGCGAAATTGTGGCAAGTTCACCGTGACAACTAGCGCCACCCTCTCTTGCAAAACCCATTTGCTGCTATTTCGCCGTGACAAATAGCGCCACCTCGCTTGCATTGCAAATTTGCAAAACAAGCGTGATGCAAAGATAGCACAGAGATAATTATCTTTGTCTCTGTTTTTAAAAAACATCCGATTTTTAATAGCATCTCCTAGACCGTCCTTCTTTTTATTAATTCAATAAATCAATCATAATTTGTAAAAAAACTAACTTTTTTATAAAAAAAATTGAAACATTTTCCATCTTTTTACTAAATATAACACTCGCACTTTAAAGAAAACTATATCGCCTTTTTCTTAATGTTGAAATTTTAACGTTCATAAACAAAATTAAACAGAAAAAACAGTCAATGTTTGCTGAAAAATAATAACTTATACATTTTGTCCATTTTAAAGTAATTACTTTTGAACTCTAATTTCATAATTTATTCTACTAATAAAACGTAGTTATTAGCGAAAATTGCTCTCTCTTTGACTTCAAATCATATTCGCAACTCAAAAAATTAATGAAATCAAGAGAGTAGTTTAAAATAAATCTTATCCGAATCGAATGGAACGATGTATTAGCGAAATCTATCTTCTCCTCTCCGAGTTTAACTGGCCTAGTGGTTACCGCGTCAGCTTCCGAACCGGTAGGTCGCGAGTTCTATCCTGGGTTGTGTTCGTACTCTGTTTTTGCTATAGTTTGCAATGGAGGCTTGCTGCAAGTTCGTCCTATGGTGACTTCGAGGCTTGCGTTAACTTGCTGCAAGCTTGTTTCACACTTGCACATTTGTCGTGACAAATTTGCAGAAAGCTTGAAGAGTTGCAGTGCAAGTCTGCTGCAAACTAAAATTGCTATCTGGGAAGGGGTCGCATTTTGAAGGCGGGCAAGAAGTAGGTGCCGAATGGGATTGAAGTGATCCGTAGCGAATGAATTTGCATTGCATGGAACACTCGTGAATGAACTACCTAAATGGATGGGCTAAAAATGGAGTGGTGTGGAGTTCCACCACGCCATTTGCTTGGAGCGGCGCGCGCGTGAATGATCGACTTTAAGTTCAAAATACATCCGATAATTTCCAAATCAGTGCAGTTATTATGTAATGATGTCAATTTCTGCTTGCGTGATAAACAGAAAATGCACCGTGACAATTTAATTTTAAAGTCCTTCACCTGCTGTTTGTATTTATTAACATCATATGAATTAAAAGGGCAAGTGACCCCATTTAAATAAACATCACATCATATGAATTAAAAGGGCAAGTGACCCCATTTAAATAAACATCGCTTGAAATCAATGCTTGAGAGAATATTCAAGAACAATTCAGCTGAATTATTCATTTTTATATAAGATTTGAATTTAAATCAACTTAAAAGTATATTTGACCACGATTCTTTATAGGCGGCTTTTACAGAATTTTTTTTCCCTCTCTAATTTTTAAGACGAATTTTTACATAATAATGGCAACGTCTTTAGTTAACGACTGACGGTCCGGATTTGTTTTGCTTACATACAAGTGCAAGTAACTCGTGTTTGTATAGTGTCAAACGAAAACCGTTCGAAGTCCTGGTATTGTATGTTTATTTTGGTATTTTTTTTTAACCATGCATGCATAAGAAATGGAATAATCAAATTTTGCCTTCGCAGCAAAATTAGTTTTATATTTTAAACTATTTTTTAACTTTAGAAGCTTGATTGAATTTGAAGCAATTTCATCCTGCAATTGAAACTGCAAAGAACATAAAAATCAGTTTTCTGGCCATCATTTAATTCACGTTTTAAATTACTTTTGTAGTAATTCGCGTTTTGTTATTAATGTTTCAAACTTTTAGGATTAACATTTTAATAATTTAAGACTTGCGTTTTTAACATCATTCATTGTATATCTGTGCCATTTTTTTGTGTATATTGTGTATATAATTTTTGATGTGTATATAATTTTCTATATAATGTTTTAAAAATGCTTTATTATCCAGTTCTGTAAATGCCATTTTAAACCAAGCACAGTTGTACACGCTGATAGAATCGCGCTAACATTCAAGCTTGTAGACTATTTGGAACGTGCTAAGAAAAAATTACCTCGTTTTCATAAAGTTTTCTTTATTATTTCATCTTATATTTTTATTTAACAGTACATTTTTTCGATTCATTCCATTAAAATCTCACGATTTTAATTGAAAATTATGAAACTCTGTGTTACAATTCAGTTTCTGCAGTGAAAATAGGTTTTCATTCTTTTGTATTTCATATCATAATTGAAAATAGTATGGAATAAATAAAACTATGAAAGAAACTAATTATTTATTTTATTTTTTATAGCACGCTTCTAGTCAGCCAATAATTATATTGAATGTAAATAGTATTTGTGCATTAAAGAAGAATAAATAAAATTGGGTGTGAAATGGAAGCAGAACAAAAGACTGAAACTGCAGAAAAGGCAGTTGTTGAGAAAGAAGGAGAAAAGAAGGAAGTCGAAATGGTTGCTGCTATAAAAGCTGATAAAGCTGAATCGGAGGATGAGAAAATGGAAGTAGATACTGAACCTGTGAAGACTGAAATCGAAGAAAAAGGTAATTTACATTTTTTTTTTTTAGTACATTTCTGTCACAAATATATTTTAGTTAATATTTTAACTCTTATTTCTTATCTTTTTTCCTGAATATTATGAATTAGTTATAATAAATCTGGCTGTGGAAAATATTTTTTGTAATAAATGTGGCAGTGGAACATCCTATCTTTTAATAAATCTGACAATGAAACATAAATTTTGTTTCATTAAAATATGCAAAAATAAAAATTGATTTAAAGATGGTCATATTAGTAATCTCGTGTTTTTTTTTAACATTCTTTTTCAAGTAAATTGTTAGTCAGTATTTTGTCCATTTCTTTTCAGATTTTTAACAGTACCCTGTCACTGTTTTCCTTCAAGTTTCTGTCATTGCTCGATGTTCTGTATTATAATTTTTGTTGAAAAATATTATTTAAAATTTAATGGAAAAACCTAAAAATTCACTAATTTATTTAATTATTAATAATATTTGTTATTTGATTTCTAATTTGTTTACATATATAACTTCCTTGCTGCAATTGCGGGTGTAAATTTATCGTTACTAAAATTTTGTGCTATATGTTCTCAATTCTTCAAATAACTTTCTTAGTTCTCTTTTAATTCCATGTTGACCAGTCGGATATGAAAATAAGTTACAAAATATCCTTTTGAAATTACTTTCTATTTTGAAATTTTATTTAAGCATACTCTCAAATTTAGTGAAATTGTAAGTGATTTTGTGTAGAAGTATGTGTGTCGATTTCCTAAGTATTTTACAGTTATTACTTCTCTTAACGGTTTCTGAGCTGTGAAATGTTATTTGCTTTCTTTCAATTCTCTCTTTTTATGCATTTGTTCAATGGTTATTTCATCAAAATCTTTTTGTTTTAGTATGGTTAAAGAAAATGTTTACAAACTTTTTATGTGAACTAAGAGTTTTAGTTGAAAAAAGTGCTAATAAATGTTTCCCCCCTCTTTTTCATAAGTAATAAATATAAGAAAAAATTATTCTGTGCCTTAAATCTAGAAATTAAGGATTAAATTTAGCATGTACTGGAAAAGTTATTTTAATCCTGAAGTTGCTTCTGTAATTCTCTTTATCATATTTTACTTTGGTTATATTTATGTACTAGCTGAACCCAGCAATGCTTTGCTTTTGCTAAATTTGAGAATATATATAGATTAAATGAACACAATTGAAAGTTTGATATCAACTATCGTATTTATTAAAAATTAGATATTTATATAAAAGGCAGTGTTCGTACGTGTGATGTGTGCATATCGATTTACTTGGTCACTTGAATTTTCAATCTGTTTGAATTTGATCCTTGATTTTTTGATTATCCTTGAATTTTTAATCTATTTCCTTCATTTCATTGTGCTGTTTCTTCTTCTGTTTCATTCTGTCTTTCTTCTTGTTTTCTCTTGGCTACATTTGTACGAAGACTCATATTTTGTTGTTTTGGCAGCATTTTTATCAACACCAAAATGCAATTCCAACAACAGAGTCGAACTGTCAGAAAGTAAAACAAGTAATATATATATAAAAAATATTTTTAAAGTCAATTCCTACTTAAGTCAAGAAAGAAAAATTTTATTTTAGAAATTTTTTTCTCCCATATAAAACTAAAATTAATTAATTAAATTTAATTAATGAATTAATATTTGAAAAAACTGTATTAACATCAAGTGTCATCCACTACAAGTTTAAAAAAATGTATTTGAACTTGAGTGGATGAATAAAAAGTATTTTATTAATGATTGAAAATTTGAACAATATATATATATATAGGGAGAGTGTGAACTAATAGTAGGAATTGAATAAAAATACTTACAAAAATTCACTTCATAATGTAGCAAAATCAGCACAATAGTATTGAACATTAAGAAACTTACAAAAAATTAAAAAATTGAACATTACGGAACTTCACAAAAGTTAACAGCAGCACTCGAGCGTACTTCTATGTATGCACAACAACATTTCTTACCTTGTGAAATTCAATGTGAGAAGTACTGTCTCGTGATGCCCTCTACATTTAATTAATAGTTGTGCTACTATTGATATTATATTTGTAATGTTTCTGTCTTTTTGAAAGGAAGACACCAGATTTTAGAAAAATATATCTATTTGGACGTAGACAAACATAAGATAAACAACATACATAAAAATTATAGTGCGGTACATTGCACTCAGAAGCCAGAGCTATTTAAAAAATAACAACCACAAATAGACCTAAAATCTCACCAATGACGAAAAACAACCCTGTTTACAAAAAGCAGCCCTGCATTAGGAAGGAGTTGCGCCAAGTGTTTTATCAACCATCGCCAACGGTAGCCAAAAATTAAAATATTATTAAGCCCCTAACTTTCTTTCTAATAGTCAGATCGAGGATTTCAATAGCTTTAAACCTTCCCTGGACAATGCGGATCATTTTGCAATAAAACCGCACATAAATCAGTCCAGTAGTTTTTTAAGTCTATAACACACACACATGAACATTGCCTTATATATATAGATATTAGAATAGGCCGGAAATTTCTGTAATGCTTGGGAATGTGGGTGTGGCTATGTGCCAAAAGAGATTCAGATCAGACATTGTTTACAAATTAGCATACACACAGGATACTGTTTTGATTCTGTGATGATTTAAAATCAAATAGGAGTTATATAGGGAACGGATTTTTTAAACTGATTTTAGCAATTTCTTTTTTAAAAATTTTATGTTGATTCATGGACGGGGAATTCCGTTAATATCAAATAAAAGTTATACTGGAATTGATTTATTTTTCAACTTTTTGGAGATCTTGACTTTCCTTTTCATTAAAAAGGTTCTTTCTTTTTCTTACTTAATTTTGGAATTGAATATTTATATATTTTGCAAAACGAAAGTAGTGTATATTGATTCATCACTTCTGTTTTTCATACTTTTTGTTTTATTTACTAAGCACTCTGCCAACATGCATGAGATTTTCTACTACAACTTTCAGTAATAAATTTGTGACAATCATATCCCAGATATTGTTGGCAAGCTAAAAGCCCGTCTTAGATGGGCACAAATCTTCTAGATATCAATAATGATATACCAAAAGCCCCGTTCCCATGTTCAGTGGTTTGGTGTTCCATGCTCGAAGTACACTTTATCCTCCATTGTGGGACCACAAAGAATCCTTGCTTGAGGGTTTGTGAGGTGGCTCAAACGCTCTGGAGTAATGTTGGTAAATGCTCGGACATCAAAGGAACCAAGTCAACTGACTCGGAACTCGGTATAGTTCCTGCAGACTGTTGTAGATTGTGTATGCCTCATGGGAACAGTGCCTCTTTTCAAATTCCAACCAGCAATGAATCCCGAACGATGTAAGTGGATCTCCGAAAAACTGACCATGGGAACAAGGTTTAATGTAACTGTGAACCAGTATGGGTAAACTTTCAGTCTACGGTGCCCACTTGCTTCTCGCCAATTTTTCTTGGTGCAATTTCATTTGCTGGTGCCAAACACTGTTTGTGATGCGCAGTGCGCTTTTCATTGCTGTACTGTGCATGCTTGATTTGAAAAGGAGCGATTGAGCATGCAATGCCTTCGGCATTTCAAACGCGTACCGAGCAGTTTTTTTAACTTAAAAAAACATCAGCGGCTTCGCTTTCTGCAAAGCGGGACACTAGTAGCTTCGCTTATTCATTGAGAAGCGGAAACACAGAATAACATACACAATTCTGAACCTAAAAGTGACTCAAAATATTCAAAAACGAGAAAAGTGTAGTTAAAACTTCACATACTTATTTTAATTGCCCAATTGCTGTTTACACTTAGGACACATATATCAGCTTGCTATCAATCCCTAGTCCACACACCTTGAAAGGGAACCAAAGCCATAATCAAAAACAGCTGTACGAAGCGCACGTAACAAAATGATAAAATCAGACGAAAATCAAACAAAACAAATTCGATTGAATCAACCAATCATATGAAACAGATCAACGTAACAAACCAATCAAAACGAATTGAAATATCATGCCATGCACAAAACACCAATGAACAGATCAATTTCCGCGCATGTGCACATCTCACTCGTTAAAATCATCATTGCTCAACCAAAATAAATATCCTCCTTTCCATTCTTGGTGGCATAGAGTTGGCGATCCTAAGAGGAACGAAGTAAGTGGGCACCGTAGACTGAAAGTTAACCCCAATATGCTTGGAAACGCTATTATTGGTCCACAGCAAACTTTTTGTACACTTAATTGCATGAAGTTCTATTAGATTATAAATAGTAAACTGTTTTAGTATCTGAGTATTTAAAGAAAAGAACTCATGTGACTTTATTTTACAGAAGATTTTAAACCCTTGATTTTAAAACTGGAGGCAGAATGTGAAGATATAGGTATGCTTTAATTCTCCTTTCTATTCATTTAAAAGATTTTCTTTTCATAATTTATTTCGGTAGAAAAATGGTATGGTTTTTTTTATGCATCTTTTATCACAACTTTTGTTTGTTTTCAAAGTTTAGTCACATAATTATTTGATCAGAGTCATTCTTGTTCATTGGCTTCATGCAAAGGTAAAATATTTGAGTGACATCTTTTTCATTACTTATAGAAATTTGAATGTCTGTTATATTAACAGAAGCATTGTATTCTCGATATTAAGTCTAGTCTTTGATACAACTAAGAAACTTATATTTTTCTTCCATCTTGTTTTTTTGACATTGAATGACAACTTTTATAAAATATGCTTAAAAATGAATGATGGTGATTACATTACTAGGTGACTGGAATTGTTGAAAGCGATGCTTATGTAAATATTTGTAGTTAAATTATATGATTGTTCAGTAATCAATATAATTGCTGCGTAATTGGATCTTTTTCAAAACTTGAAATGATCCTTCTGCTAAATATTTTATCAAATATTGGACAATTATTTTATCTCATTGAGGAAATTAATAGTTCAGAGTAATAGTGTAATCTATGTATCATGCAACTGCAAAAATAGCCATCTCAACTTTTCAAAAATGCATTTTTTGAAAGATTATGTGTCCATTTGACCCTCTTAACATCTCACCATCGTAAATTGTATACTAGAACACATTGCCTGAATGCTTGGAAAGCCATACAGTTTATTTTTTAAAAATTTAATTTTGACTAGATATGACAGAATATCACTTTTATTAAAACACTAGGCTGTTATGCCCGGCATTGCTCGGGATTAAAATACTTTCATGTCTAACATTTGATGTAAAAAACTACTCTTGTAAAGAAAATTACAGTACCCAAAATTTTTTTATTGCCTGAAATGTTTTTTAATTAAAATGAGAATATCAGTTGAACCAGACGATTTTTAAAAAACGCTGATAGCTAATTTTCTCCATAAGTTATTAGTATTTATTGCATAGGTACTTCAAATTTTATTCATAAATCTTGCAGTATAAGAAAGATTTTAATGGATGTTTTGAGACAATTACATAGTAAATTTTTCATTGAGAAAAAAGCATTAGAATAAATATGAATAATAAAAAAAAAATTCGAATTCATCCAAAATTCCTCTAATGTGATGTAGCAACAGTTCTTATGTATTCTTGTTCTTCACCAATAAAATAAAATGTTGTAAATTTTCTAAACAATTTAATTTTTGAAAAATTATTAAGATGAGGGCAACGAATTGAATGGAAATGAAAGTTTTGTCATGAAAAGTTGAAGTTTTTAGCCTTTAATTGTGTATAAAAATAGTTTTTGTGACATAATACATATTTTCAAAAATATCACGGAAAATGCCAAAATCTTGCTTAACGTCCAATTAGCTGAAATTTTAATTAGATTTGGGGCTTTTAAAAGTTGACGGTTGACTCTCTTCTTATGTAAAACATATTTATGAAAATAAGCAAAAATTTGAGAAATAAAGTTAAATTATTTCGAAGTCTAACCGTTGCATAGCAACAAAGTAGCTGTAAATTTGCGTTATTTCAAAATCGTCTGTGCATAATTAACAGTTATTATTCTTCAAAAAATTAATAAAAATTGAAGGAAAAATGTCACAGATATAAAAGTAGTATCATTGAAAAGGTAAAATTTTGAACTTTAAGATGGTATAAAAGTATTTTTTGTCGGACAATTTGCTCCGAAGTTATGGCAGAAAAACGTTTTCAGTTAATTTCTAATTAACTGACTTTTTAATTAACTTTAGGTCTTTGAAAAGTTCATAAGTGTCTTCCCCTTGTCTTGAATAATAAGTGTTCAAAATTTGGTTGAAAACAGTCCATTGGTTTAGGAGGAGATGTGGAGCATAGTCACATACCCACAATTTCTTATTTGAAGATGGCAACTTTTGCTGCTACATGACACATATATATAAAAGAGCAATTTTTTTTTTGCTATGTAGGCTTGTTTTTTGTTCTTTATGCATACCCAGACCGTTTGACTTACTGGTACCAAATTTGGCACAGTGATATGGATTAGCGCAAGAGGTAGCTAATGACGTAAAAAATTATTTCAAAATTAGATTTAAATTTTTATTTATTTCATTTTAAGCCATAAATTTGGATGGTGTTTTTAAAAAATATTTTTGCAAATTTTCTGCATATATTCTCATCAGAGAACCCTAAGTTTTATATCATTGTAAAGTCTTGAATAACCCTGTTTTATAAGAGTAATTTGAAGCTGCTGAGTAACTTTCCTGATTTTTAATGATTTTTTAAAGTTTTCAGAAATGCCTTACTTCTGAACATTATTTATTTATATTTATTTATTTTCCTTCTCCATAATTATTCCGATACATGCAAGAAGAAAAGTTATAATTCCAGTGTTTTAATTTATTAATTCTTGCATTTTTCCTTCTTTTTTTTTGTCTTTTGATGTTTATTTTGCAACACGTAGTTATAGTATGACATATTGTTTAAAAGAAATGTTCTTTTTTCCAATCTTTTCATTCAAACCATACTCTAATGAGGTAATAAAAAGGCTAGATTTGAAAGTTTTAATTCAACAAGAAAGGATTCCATTGAGATTTATGGAATCCTTTCTTGGATTTGTTGGAGAAAGTTAGTGAAATATTTGTAGAAAAAGAAACAGTGAGGGGCATATGAAAAAAATTTGGATCTCAAGTAATGCTGGATTATTAGCTAGTAATTGGATAAAATAGTTATCAGAAAGGCAAAAATTTTATACTTCGCATCTTTCTTTACTATCCATGTACTTTTCATCTGTTAGTATAGCAACCTTAGATTAAAGGATGTGTACAGCAACTGTATATTTGTCATTTTTGGTATGATAATCTAAATTGAAGAGTATCAGCTAGTAGTTCGATAAATAATTATTGGAAATACCAAAATGATATTTTTTATCTTTCTGTGCTATCCATATACTTTTCATCAGATATTATAGCAACCTTAGATTGAAGGACATGTGCAGTGGCTGTATATTTGTCATTTTCGGCTTCTGATAATTCAATTGAAAACTAATTTCTCTTTTCATATAAAGTTGAGAGAGTGTAATAGAGAGTAATATATAGAGAATCTTAAGTAAAAATGCATAAAAGAACCCAGAACCTGAAATAAATTTTTGACTGTTATAACTCTTCATTTTTTATAAATACTATTGTACGAGTAAGAAACTTGTGTGGCTATGTTATTTAAACCAAAAAATATTTTTAAATTTTTACCTTCTTATTTATTTTTTGCTTGACACCTTCAATGAACAACTTATCTTTGCCAATTAGACACTTTCCTTTGGTATTAATGCATTTATTTCTTAATTAATACTGTGAAAATGATGATTATGGTTGATAATTGAAAATATGGTTTATCGAAGTTGCATGGTATGAAAAAAAAAAGCATTGTTTTGTATCTATTCTTTATTCACAAAATATAATATTACTGAGTAACTCAAATAATTGATTGCTTTGTTAGAAATAATTAATAAAAATAATTTAAAATCTTTATATCTTTGAATGTGTTTTACTTCAAGATCTTGAAATAATGCAATGTATAAATACAGTGTACAAAATGTGAATGAAAAAAATTCTGTGTTATCAGGCATTTATCTTTTATAATTTAGAAAGGAAATTTCTTTAGAGGGAAATTTAAATTGCATTCCTTTGAATGGCCATTAAAAATTTGAACACAAATCATTGGCTTAATAAATAAAAAATATCCTGAATTTTAAAATGCAACAAAAATTCTTTGCACACTTTAATGTAAAAATTACTGAAAAATTGTCGAGAGGCAACAAAATCGCACTTTAATGGAAAATTGCCTTTCAGAAAATTATTAAGAAAATTATAAAATAATTAAGTTAATTAAGGGAAATTAATAATAAAGAAATTAATTAAGGGAAATTAAAAATAAAGAAATTAATTGTGGGAAAATTTCCTTTCAGAAAATTTATTTTGTATTGTAATCAGATCTAAATTTTATTAGTTCTTAGTTACCTTGTTTACTGTCTTGCTCGCAATTTCTAACATTTATTCTAATGTTGTGCGTAATATTCATGAAAGTTATTTGTTTTGTTGTATGTTGTTTCTTTAGATATACAGTAAAAAATATAATTTTTAGAAAAAGAAAATTATTTCCTTTTATGCATCCAAAATTTTCATTCACTTTTTTTTTGTTTTAGAAAGTTGAGGAAATTTCGTGATGTTAAATTCTGAAATGTTTTTGTTCAAACTTTTTGAATGTATCTATTAAATTTAATTGTGTTTGTAACTGAACAATCACATCTCTAATGAAAAAAAATTACCCCTTTTTTTTCAGTTTCTCTCAAAATTGAGGGTATTGAAACTGTAGATGATGATGATGAAGAATTTGTCGTAATGTCACCAGAGGTAAGATGTTGTAAAAGATTTCAAACAGAGTATATACGTAAGGAATTTACCAAATGCTGAAGTTTATTTATTTTTAATATTTTAAAGTTCTTGATTTCAGCTTTATTACAGGGTTTTTGCAAAGTTGAATCCAAGGTCTATTTATTTAAATTGCTGCGTACCGTAATTGAATTTAAATGCAGAATCCATTTTTAGTGTTCTGTTCCACAAGTCTCTTCAGTTTCATCACATGCAATCAATGGTATACTCTTCTGAATGAATTTACTGACCAATCACCTTGAACCAATACTCGGATAATTTTATTATGCCATTTTCCCGACGATTCATTTTTTCTCTTGAAAAAGCTGTATAAGTCAGCTCTTTTTCCACTTCAAACTCCATTCCTATCAGAAAGGTTATGCATTGACCCCGAAGTTGTACAATAAATTAGAAACAGATTTTGAAATTGATGGTTATTGAAAGGCATTTATTTAAAATTATAATATCAGTTAAGCAATTTTTAATAAAATTTTTTTTTGCCAATTTCGAAGAATCTAAGACTAAAAAATTTATGACCACAATAATTTTCTCGAGCTGATTGCAAAGAAATGCATGTTTATCAGCTAGTGTTACTAAGCTTGTTTGCCACCAAGATTTATTCAGAATTGATGTATCGTTTGTCTGGACATATATTTGAAGTGTTACATGCAACACTTTGACAAATTTTGCAATCTCACTTGGTGTAAAATTTAGGTTTGAGTTTTAATGCAATATTTTTGTTCATGTTCCTTGCTAAAAGTGATTCAACCCCCGTCCATTTTTTCTGGTACAACATTCTGTGTCTCCTGTAAGGACTAGGTTAATACTGGAGTTAAGAATTTTTATTGCACCACAAATAACAACCATCTTTCATGATGATGATGATGATGATTTGATTACCAAAATAATTCATTGCTGACTAAATGTTTCTAAAAATGCTAGATTGTACTGATTGAATATGTTATTTAAAAGTGTATTGAATTCCTTATTTCCACAGAGTATTTTAGTTTGATATGTAAAAATAATTTTAATAATCTATCTAAATTTTAATCTAGAACGCTTGAGGCAAGGTGCATAAATTCCTGTCATTCTATTCGTTTAAACTACTGTTTTTTGTCTTTATTATTTTTTAATGTCTCTTTATGTTTTTATTGTTTAAAACGTTTTTTTATATGGAGTTGTTGGAATTGGCATCAACGTGTAGAATAACATATGTCTCAATTGGTTGAGCATGCGCAAACGTCAGAGGCGTTACCAAGGCAACCATTTGCCGTTGTCTTGTGACTCCCAGGTCTGTTCTGAAGACGTCTGAACTTGTGCACTTAATTGTGACGTATACGGTGACATCAGAACTTTGACATGTCTATTGGTTTAAGTAAGATTTCTAAAATCTGGAAATTTCCGAAATCCGGTCCTTCCAAACCCCCGAGCAGTCCGGATTTTCGAGGTTGTACCTATTACCTCATTGACCACAAAAGTTGGCACAGATCAGTCAGTGTGATAGCCAAAACTCCTGGCTCTATATCCTGACTGCACTTTTTTTATTTGCTGAAAATGGTTGACTGTATAATGTGTGAATACCTTTTATTAATCATCTTTTTCACAAAGAAATGAATGAATTCGAGACAAAATGCCTGATCTATCAGTTTCAAAAGAACTTATACCCTTTTAATGAATTTGGACCTTTCTCAACTAAATCAGTATAAGGCTTTTATAAGATTGTTTAGTGAACGGACATCTTGTATGGTTATGATTATCATAGTACTTCCATACTGCTTGTGATTTTTTTAGTAAATTTATATATTTTTCTTGATTGAAGATAAACATCATTAGGAAATGAAGAGAGGAGTATTAAATGAACAAACAAAATTGAAAATTGTTTGTTTAGGTAAAAGTGTGCTTGTGACAATAATATTTATCGAAATCTGAACTTGAAAACAAGTTTGATCTCGTGAACTAAATATAAGTTTAATTTAGTTTAAAAGCATTATTTTTTCCCCATTGGATTTGTGACAATTCCTGTTTTCTTTATTTAGTCTTTGGAATATCAAGTTATTACATAATATAATTTACATATAAAATTTCAGTTAGTTTTATTAAAAAGAAATTTTTATATAATTGATACATTATTATGAAATATGAAGTGTAGAGCATCTGGGCCAAGGAAAAGACTTTAGTTGATTCAATCTTTTTTTATTCACTCATTGAAGATAGGGTGGTTACCTTTTCGTAGGTAAAGGGATCATTTTATGCGTAGCTCCATGACCAGAATTAAAGCGGTAACGCGCGAAGCGGCTCGCTGTTGTTGTCGGTCTACATGTCGAAATCAAAAAGGGCAGTTAACAATGCTCTGGGAGGTTATATACAGCAAAAAGGAGATTTTCCCGGTAGACTCGTGACTTGAAATGAAATTGGTAGTGCGCTTATTACGATGAAAGTAGAAGTAATTAAAAATGAGGTGTTGTTAAAAATGATTTAAGAAAGTTAAAAACGTAAAATATCGCATACATATGAAATGGTTTATTTTATTTTTTTATTTCTAATTAAATCCTGTGGTAATACAGTCCACTTGTTCTTGTTGAACTTTCTGATTTCTGTTGTGAAGTAGTAATTAAATTAATTTTTTATGGAAATCTTTTATCTCATATTTGATAATTATTTTTGTAGAAATTTGATAAACTATTATCCTAATGAACTGTTGTTAGTAGGTAAACGATTTTAATTAAAATGCTAATGATTTTCCCTGCAGGAAATACGTCTATTTCTGGAGCAGAAAATATCTGAGCATGTCAGAGATCCTCAGGTAAACCCTTTGCTGGCATTAGAAAAACGTACACATGATCTGTTAGATGAAATTAAAGACAAAGCTGATGAAATCTCCCGGTTAAGTAAAGCAGTAAGTAGAAATCAATTTGTATTTTTTACTAAGTGAATCCAGGTACTTTTTTTTAAATCTATGTACCAGGTATGGTTTTGTGAATTTTTTTTATTCTGCTGAGTACTATTCCAAAAGTAAAGTGTATTTAGAAATAAATGAAACTTGTATTAACCATCCCGGATAATGAAGAATAATATTTTGACTTTCTAAAATGATAGGGAAAAAACCCTTCAAAGCAGGGCTTCTTAAACTTTTTCCACTTGTAACCCCTATTTTTTAGCCTTATTTTGTCGCATACATATTCTGCGACACCGTCTCTGAATGGAAAAATTTACATGTCCCTTAGTATACATATTGATAGGAAAGGAAAATGAGGTTTTTAAAACATGATGAACAAAATTGAATTAATGATAAACAAAAAAAGAAATTGACAGCCATGTTTATTAACAGTTTAATGAAAGGTTTTATGTAGTATGATTTCTGTTTATTCAGATTTGCAGCTTTCTTACATATTCTGTGACACCATCTCTGATTAGAAAAATGTTCATGTCCCTAAATATACATATTGATAGCAAAGGAAAATGAAGTTTTTAAAACATGATAAACAAAATTGAATTAACGATAAACAAAAAAGAAATTGACAGCCATGTTTATTAACTGTTTAATGAAATGTTTTATGTAGTATGATTTCTGCTTATTCAGATTTACAGGTTTCTTTCAAAAGCTGTTTCTTAAAGCTTATTGGGTTGTGTAGAAGTTTAAAGAGAGAGAAAAATTCATCTTGCTGAGAAAAGTGATGTTAATTCCATGTAATGTACATTTATATGTGTCAAGATATTAATGTAGACATTTTTTATGAAAATGGTAGTTGTTCCAAAAAGCATTGAACGTCTTTTATTGTAGTCTTCATATGATTTTTAAAGGATCAATTATTAAATTAATATTTTTAAACGAAATCTTAAGTGATATCAGATTGAAACCATTTTGGGATGTTGCACACAAAGCTGTGCATATCACTGGTTAACATCAAATCATAGAACAACTTCATGGAATTAGCAGCTGGACTTTTTATACCTCACAAAATGTGATACACCCTTAATTTAAAATGTAATACATAAAGAATAAGCCATGTCAGGTGAATTTGGAGCATGTAGAGTCATATTTGTGAAATTTTTTTATCAAAAATTCATGAACAATAAGACACAACCCAAGCACTTAACAATAATAATAAGACATAACAATATAAGAACTGTAAGTAGGTGCATAATTGTGGTTCTAACCCCCATGCAATATTTCTTTCACAATTTATGTCATTTTTGTTGATCTGCTTCATGCCAATGCCACAAAATACTCAAATAATATTCTTTGTTAATGATCTGGCCAGAACTGTTGTATTGTGCCGAAATTCATAATGCACAATACCATGGTAATCAAAGAAAACAGTCAACATTATCTTGATTTTTAATTTGATTTTCTATCTTCTTTAAACATTTTATATCACTCAGATACTTTTGTTTTTGATAAACAGTCTTCTTTAAAGGCTTTTTGCAATATTTCAAATGATTTTGCAGAAGAAATTGCATTGTAGGGGGAAAATTAATTAACGTTCTTTACTTAATTACATTTGCCATTTTGGAAAATCAACAAAATTATAATTCTTATCTTGTTAAAAACGTTTATTTTCAGACGATAATATGAAATCAAGTGCCAAATGTTGTCGGATGTTTATATAAGTCATAAAAATATTTCATAAAAGTTTGCAAACAATAACTAATATATAGCCATCTTAAATGAAGCATTCGTGATACTTTTTGATTTCAGTTGTGTTACTAAATTATAATAGTAGAATGGCATGCATGATAATGTGAAACAATAAAATTGTGTATCTATAGTTAATACATGTAAAGTAATTCATAAAATCAAACCGATTCATATTATACAAATAAAATAAAGCTGTCTGTCATTTTATTATAAAAAAATTCAAGTAATTTCTTATTATCAGTTTAAATACTGGAAGCAGTATTGTTGCTGAACTTATCTCATTTTTTTGGTAATTTTTTCATTAACAGCCTAACAATATTGTGCATACTCAGTTTTTACTTGTTTATAAATTGCAGTATAAAGATCAACCTCGATTAAAATGTTCTTTATTCTCTGCTTTTTTTATATAAAAAAAAATGCTGCGTATTTTGGTTTTATGGTTGCCCCTTTTTTCTAAAATTGAAAATTTTTGTTTTATCGCCAAAGTATAAATTTTAATAAAATATCTAGCTGTTTCTTGAAATAAAGTCAGTTAAAGGATAATATGCACTTGTATTCTGTGGTTTAACTAGTTATTTTCTAGAATAATGACCTACAGCTTGTTAAAGTGTAAAAAAAAAAAAAAAAGATTATTCCATTGGTTGCTAAAGCTTTACATACGGGCACTGATCAAGGATGAAAGAATGTTCTATGCAATTCTTATTCCATTAGTAATTCTTGTTGTGTAACAATTGAACTCCTTTTTGTCTTTTTTTTTTTTTTAACAAAATTTTGTGTTATACAGTGAATTTTTTTTTATTTTACAATCTAGCTTATAAGTTAAATTTTAGAGAATAGTTATTTTACAGAATAACTATTTATTGCATGGAATTAATAATTTAATATGCATTTTAACCGATTTTATCTGTTATTTCATGAAATAGCTAGGAATTTTATAGATCAACTGGATTGTATGCTTTAACAGTAAGATACTGATGCATGGTGTGTTTGTTAAATATGTGAATTAAGATACTGGGGGTAGTTAGGATGTTTGTCTACTTGCAGTGCGTACTCTGTTGAAACTGAACTATGGTGTCAGTAACCATTAGACCATTGGGTCATTTTTGGAGATAGTGGTTTTTTTTGTGGCATGCTATGTTTCACTCAGATTGATGAATAATGACTCAATGTTAAAATTTTTGTTAAAACTTGGGGAAACTTTCTGGAAATAGGACTCTGAAAATACTCTGCTTGATGCTTTTCAAACATATGAAGCATTTTAGTGAAGGCCTTGAAGATTGAAGGGTCAGGATGACTGTTGAACACAGGTGTTGATGAAAGCATCAAACATGTGTGATCTCTTATACTTTCCAGCTGCTCGATGATTGTTAACCCCTTCTTGGTCGGCGTCATGTCTCGTATGTTCGGCGTTTTTGTGCCTACACGTTCAGTGTTGCATGTCATGCGACAAAGAGAAAGATTGCATCGTTGAAAGTGCATCTGTCACTACTTGCATGTCATGTTGTATTCCGCAATTATTTTTTATATTTCTGAATATTGTTAAGAGATGACGCAAATAGTCCTACTTTCTTCATGTTCTCGCGGTGAGATTTCCCACCTTGAATGGAAAACATAATCATTTTGTATTTTCTGCAATAAAAAAAAAAAAAAATGCTTTTTTTTTTTGGTCCGGAATTTGGAAAAAAATCCAACCAAGAAGGGGTTAATGAGCAGAATTTGGAAAAATTCTTTGTGTTGCACAACTCTGACAAAACATTTGGAGTTGAGAAAATTGTGTACAAAATCATCCCCAAGTTCTGCACATTCAGCAGTGTTTGTCTGCAATTTTCTGGCCATATTGCGGTGACTATGCTCAATCTTGCTGCAAGTTACCAGACTTAGCTCAAGGTGGTTATGCAGGGGTGGCATTGGAATAATGTGAGGACAATAAAACATGAAACAATTAGGCTGCTGTAGAGCTTTAATGGCTTACACGGATGTTTTGAGCAATAGAAACAACTGTAGAACGAGTGTGTTGCTTCAGGTGGAGAGTGTTTTAACCCCTTAAGTCTCGCACCCGTCATATTGGTGTACATCGAATTATCGCATTTTTAGGCTTATTGATATTAAAATCTTTCATGTTTAGTCTAAAAAGTCTCAAATCGTAGTCAATGACTAGGCTGATATGAAAACAAACACTTTTATTAAAATAACATCATAGTCAACTCGACTAAAAGTTAAATCAAAATCTTTTAACAGATCAATATTCAAAGTTAAGCATTTGCAACATTCAACTTACTCTAAATTCCAATCCTATTAAATTTGGATGTCTGCCTAAAAGTAAATGCCTAGTAATACACGCGTAGCGTATAGCTAAGATATGAAAAATCCTAAGAAAGTCATCAGTCAGCCATCCATCCAGTTAAAGTCAGCCATCCAGCTATTTAAAGTCAGCCATCCAGCTATTTAAAGTCAGCCATCCAGCTAGTTAGCCTGTGAAAAACGGAAGAGAGACGCGAAGTAGCTAAGCAGGTAGGCGAATAATGCATTTGCTTGCTTGCTTTTATAGCGATACCTTATTTACATAATCCTGAAAGCTAATCGATGCTGTTGCAAATGCTTAGTGGTTAGAAGTAGTGAGAACCAACCTAAAAGAATGTCTGGGTTCGAAAAAGTTCAGACCTCGATTTAAGATCAAGTTTCCTAACACTTATAAACTAAAATTTAATCATTAATTAGTTTTATAATTTGACACAAAAATGACGTAGAGTCCACAAGCATCTTAAGTATCCTATGCCTTCTTAGATGAATGAAAACGACGTCCCCTTTCCAAAACAGGAGGGGTCATCTTATTAGATAGCAAAGAAAATGCGACTCTTAAGGGGTAAATGATTGATGTATCTTAAATATTGTAAAAGTAATTAAAATATTACTGCAAATGGTTTATTCATTGGACAGTCAGTGAATGTGCAATTGCAATTATTAAGCTCGTTGCTATCAGAACCGTGTAATGTTGAAGCAATACGGTTTTCAGAAATTGGGATGTCGTTATTATTTTCGTTGTTCTTTTTAGCAGTATTGTGCAAAGTATTATTTTTGTTTCCATCTTTTAAGGAAGACGTTGTCTGTATGTTTTATTTATTTTATTTATCTTTTGCAGTTAGATATGTTGTACAGAAATCAAGAAAGATTCCTTCGCCATATGGATATTTTCCCGAAGGTATATGTTTTCTTAATTTTATTCTGTGTTTTTATATTGTGTGTAAATTTCATTTCCTTGTTTCTGTTAACACTTCTATTGGTTTGTTTTAAGGCGAGGTTTATCTAGAAAGAATAAAAAATAAGTAATTTTAGATATAATAGTTAAAAAAATACGCTTTTGGATAAGAATCTTAAATAACTATTTTAAAATTTTTCTATAAAATATTGATAAATGAAACTTAAATAGTTATTTCTGTAAAAAGCAGTACATCTGAAATTAATTTTTTAAACAAAGTTAATTCCTTAAATGTATGAATTTTTATAACTGAAAACAAATAACGCTTTTAAAAGTAAAAATTCTGTACCCCCCCTCGGAAATATGTTAAACAACCAGCTTACCATTTTTCTGACATATAGTACAGCAGTGTACCAATAGATTTTTATGTACTTTTATTTAACTTGTTTCATGTTTGTATAGATTGAATTTTGTTATAAATCTTTAACTCACTTTTTGATGCACGAAATTCTAAAATTTTATACAATTGTGTGTTCCTGATGACACTACGATATTTCACTATTTTGAGAAATTATTAATCAGTTAAATGTAAATAAAATTAACCCATTTGATTTCATATCGGAGACACTGACTGGTATTGAATTTGAGAAAAAGTTGAATGTGAGGTTCCATATTATTTATAGTATTGAATTATGAAATACTTTAGAGGCTAAGAAGAAAAATAAATGATAAGAAATAAAGTTTTCAAAACCATGCTTTAATTAATGCACTGAAAAATATTTTAACCAGAAAGATGGAGAGCAAAACTAAATCTTGAGATGCTGATTTTAGGAAACTAAGCCACAATAATTTTCATAGGAAAGAAAATTCCGAAACATTCATTAAAAATTTATCATAAATGTTTTTTAAATTTCACTTTACTTGTGAGTTTTACTTTACCATCAACTCTCCATGCTTTTACGATTTTGTTTTGACCTCCAAATCTTAATATAAATAAAAGTCATTGCGGCTATGTTCAAAAATGTTTTATTCCCGAGCAACACCGGGCATAACAGCTAGTATTTGATAATTTTTTTCTACTTTTCACTTTACATTAAGAAAGAATTTTTAGAAACTTCTTTATTTTTATTTCCCTTTGCTTATTTGACTGGTACAGATACTGTACCGGTAAGCCATTGGGATTTCTGTTGGGTGTCCTGCAATCATATTATTTCTATGGTTACTCTTTTCTATTGTGTCAAAATATTTAATGGATAGGTTGATTGATGTTGAAGGAAGGCAAGAATTATGTTTAGCTTTAAAATAATATATCACAGATATACGAGGCGTGTCCGGAAAGTAAGTACCGTTTTGGAAAAACTCGCATAAAAAAGTTTTCTCAAAACAACTATTTTTACACGAAAGAGCATTTCGGAAACTATTTTTCTACATAGTTACCACCCTTGTTCAGACATTTCTCATGGCGGGAAACCAAATTGTCTATACCCTCTTCAAAGAAAGATGCCGCCAGTGAAGACAGCCACTGCTGAATACCGTTTTTTTGCGTCGTCATCGCTTGCGATAATTTAAGGAATTTGTGACATTCTCATCCAAAACAGTTTTTGAAATTTGTGGAAACTCATCACAAAGCATTGTGAACCGTTTGTTTTCACGAATTTTCTTATTCACTTTTGCAACTAAACCATCATTGACAACAAAAGGTCGCCCACTCCGTGCTTCGTCATGTACGTTGGTGCGTCCATCATGGAATTGTCGAACCCACTTTCTTACCATTCCATCAGTCATTACATTTTCACCATAAATCTCTACAAGTTGGGGACGAATTTCAACTGGCGTAAAATTCTTTCCGTTTAAAAACCGTATTACAGAACGCACTTCACAGTCGGCGGGATCGGCAATTGTCTTAAACATTTTGAACACTCACTAACACATGTAAACACAACACAATCTGGCTGCAATGGCGTCAGTGGACAGACAATCAACCAGAGACACGTGTGCACATGCGCGGAACTCCGACACTAGCGCTGCGGTGGCGGTAGAACGAAACGGTACTTACTTTCCGGACACGCCTCGTACATGCATCATACCATGCTTGTTTTATTTGGGTAGTTTCTTCTTATAGCTTTGCTTTCACATATATATTTTGCTCTTTGTAAGGCAGTCCTATTTGATAATTTTTAACACATTTTTCTTTAGGTGCCAACTAACAGTGTTTCTGTTTCCGTGGATTTACCCCTTCTCATGGATTCCGTTCCACTTATGTCTCCTTCCAAATGCGTAAGGATTCTATTTATTTTTTCACCACTGGCATTTATTAAATTTAAGCAGGGGTGATTGTGTTTCAGTATTATACCGGAAATCCGGTATTTTCTGATGAATCTATTTTATAAAGCTTAAGAGTGCCAAAGACTCAAACTGTTACAGATTCTCCGTAGTTTCTACACAATTTCGGCTTCTACTGCAGGCTACACTAATTATAATCTATACTATGGACTTCTAGGTTTATTAAAAATATAATTAGAAGTCCTAATTTTTTTTCACTTTCTTAAAAAAATCATTTCATGAGTGATTATTTTTGTAGTAACATGAAACGTTTTTTTTATAAGAAATATGAAAAACGAGGTAAAAAAATTTAGGCTTAGTGGAAATTTTTTTCACATATTCTTGCTGTTTATTTCAGATTATTCTGAGTCAATCCATATGATTTTTTTAGAAAATGCCATACCATAACTAAGAATAACTACCTCACTTAAGAATGGTCCCATAAGAATTTATATATATATTCATTAATGCTATTCATACAAAATGTTATTATATTTTTTAATATTGTTTTGTTATCAATTTTGATGGTTTCTTTTCATGTGTGTTATAGAATGTTATTGAAAACTCGTGAACTAAGACAAAATAAATTAAATTAATTTCTTATGTGAAAAAAGCATATTAAAAATTGCATGCAAAAGTTGTGTCTGTGCCGTAATGAATGAATACATATGCGTTCCCTACACATAAATTTTCCTGCTAAAATTTCAGGTATTTTTTTATGAAGCCACAATCACCCCTGTTTAAGAATGCTGATATACATAATACAGTAGAGTCTCGATAATTTGAGTTGGACGGGACCGGACCTACCTCGAACTATCGAAAACTCGAATTATCGAAATCATAAATTTTAATAAATAAATAAATGGAAATAAAAGCAATTTTTAAATTTCAGTGTAGTATATTTAAATTGAAAATGTACTTGCATATTGTTACATTACTGCCAATAGCAACAGGTTAATTATATCTTAAAATAATTGTCAATTGTTTTTTTGTTTAAACACATTGCTCCTATCTTATATATATCCCATTTTCTTTGGGAGGGGGCATTTCTGCAGGTGGCTTTGGGGTGCGCAGTGGATATATGACCCGTCGAACAACAATAAAAACCAGATGCAGTAATTCTTTCACATGTTGTGTATGTATTGGTCATTATTTCGGAGTTGAACTGATTTTTTTTTTCACTAACTCAGTTTTATGGAAAATTCGAATTATCGAGACTACTGTAGTACTTTTTCAAATATCTTTAACCATAATAAACAAAATTAGCATGTCTGCAGAATTGCTGTTTGAGTAGTGTAACAGGTGATGATAAAATTTGTTAAACAAATGGAATTAATCACATTTTCCCACTTTTTACAATATCTCTATATTAGATTTATCCAGAAATTGTGGTGTGCGTCTGCAAATTAGAATTTGGTTTGGCTACCTGCCAAGGAGATTCAGATGGCGTGTTTACATCTACAAATTAGCATACACAGGGGATAAATGGACGTTATTGCTATTTGACTGTTTATTTTATTTATTTTTTAAGCCGAGTTTAGTAGTTTAGTAGCTTCCTTTCTTTTTTTTAATTTTGTGTTGATTCATCAGATTGAACTATGATATTTCCTTCATTTTCTTTCTTTTTATTTAATTCATGCGCATAGATTTATTTAGAATAGTTCAGTTTTTGTTAAAAGGTTCCTTTTTTGTATTTAATTTTGGAAATGAATATTTTTTTTGTTTAATATTTTTCCCTTAACCATTCTGACACTGTAAGGCTCCTTTTACTTAAATATTAGCATTCATCAATTCATTAGTTTTTTTTTTTTTTTTAATTTTGTATTTCTGTTAATGGATTTTGCATTATTTTTACTCCGACAAAACAAAAGTTAGTGTCAGCTGATTCATGGGTTCTGTTTTTCGTGCTTTTTAAAATTTCTTAAGCACTCTGGCAATATGCATGAGATTTTCTTCAACTTTCGTTACTAAAAGCGAAAAGCCCGTCTTACTCCGACAAAACAAAAGTTAATGTCAGTTGATTCATGGGTTCTCTTTTTCCTGCTTTTTTAAATTTCTTAAGCACTCTGGCAATATGCATGAGATTTTCTTCAACTTTCGTTAGTAAAAGCGAAAAGCCCGTCTTACTCCGACAAAACAAAAGTTAGTGTCAATTGATCCATGAGTTCTGTTTTTCGTGCTTTTTAAAATTTCTTAAGCACTCTGGCAACATGCATGAAATTTTCTTCAACTTTCATTAGTAAAACCAAAAAGCCCGTCTCAAATGGGCACAAATCTTCTAGTATATTTATAAAAAGGATGGTTCCATCATTAAAACAGTTTGTCGAGTTTTTTTCCATAGCATTTTGCAATTATTTCTGCATGTTATTTTTACAAAATTGCATAAATAATGCTTTTAAAATTTGTGTTCGATGGTAATTATGAAAAATCAAATTTAGCACTTAGGAAATCTTTTTATCCAAATGTTTGTGCTTCTTCATCTGATTTTAAAATTCTGCATACTTTGTAAAAATTACTTATGGAAGCAAGTGACTTGACCTCTGCATATTGCTCTGAATATATTTAAGCCATCAATGCCCAAATTAATTTAAAGTGCAAATTTCACTAAATTTCTATTTAATTACCAGGGTTGCGGTGATTTAAATCAGTTGATTAAAATCACTGATTTAAATCGCGATTTAAATCAACTGATTTTTTTTAAAAAAATCACTGATTTAAATCACTTTATTTTAAATATCAAGTTAATCTGCTTTAATAAAATAAAATTGTTCATGTATCTTTAAATAGTGATTTTAAAGTATTTTTAGATGTATATTTAAAGAAAGAATATATAGAACATAAAAAATATTTTATTGAATTGATGTAACTAGAGTACTTTCCATATCTTTATTTTTGAGAACACAAGCAAATTAGATTTTAACCCTTCGTGCCGCAATGCAATTTTGAATTTTTTGGAAATATGATGAGAAAACATCATGAATGGGTTTAGTTTATTGTCTAGACATAGAATCTACAAAAAAAGTTTTTTAAAAAACTTACTTCATTCTGGGGGGAAGGGTCGTCCCCCTTTTGGGTCACCCCCCTCATGAGAACCCCCTTAGATACAGCCACCTTGATACACTCAAAAATTATTGTTGAATCTTACAGAAAATTATAAATTAAAACTTCAAGAATATTGGAGCAAAATTCTCGAGCAACTTTGCTAAAATTGTTAAACGTCCAGAACTGAAAAATTTGCTATCTCCGAGTCAAGGAATTTTCCCAAACTTTATCTCTAATAATTCCTATTCCGAAACAAAATTTCAAAAGACTGCTATATACATTCTAAAAGGAGTACTATTAACCCAATCCTAAACCTATTATTTTCAAATATAGTTTAATTTAACGGTTAAGAAGCGAGTGAAATTAGGTGTGCCATTAACTGGCACACTTCGCCACAAAGGGTAAAATAAATCTCTAATGAGCAACACAATAAAATGCAAAGTATGAGATGCTCCTTTTTTTATAAAATAAAACAAATATTGTGAAAGGATCATGTTTACAAAGAAAGAAAATAGTAAAATGCAGTGAGTTTCCTTTTAATACTGGACAAAACTAAATAGTGTTGGGGACAACAAAGTTTTTATATTGCAATAATGTTCAAATGTAAGATAATTAAGTAATGCATATAAATGTTCCAAAATAAATACAAGCATCTACATAGTGCAATTTAAACTATGATCTATACTTATAAAAGGCAATGTTTGTGAGCGTGTGCGCAATGTCCAGACGAATCTGTTGCACTTACAGTCGTGAAATTTGGCACACAGGTAGTCCTGATGGTGACTCAATGCACCTCGAAACCTGAATTTAAAAATTTTATCTAGAAAATTTTTTATTTAATGTTTTGGGTGAAACAAATTAGAATTAGAGAAAGCTTCAAAACTTGTGTTTGTAAGGAAACAAATGAACAGCTGAGTGTAAAATTCTCCAGTATTCTAACATACAATAATATATCTATAAACAAGAAATGACAATTTTTATCATATTGTTAATTTTTTCCTTAATAAAATTGTCTTATTTCAAAAGTATATTATTTTTATATTTTAGTTCACAAATATTTTTTAAATAGTTCTTACATTTTTGAACTCAATTTTTTAAATTTGTTTTTTTTAAAAAAAGAAAGTACAGGTTAATGACCGGTATGTTGTTATATATAATTCTATGACTGTAGGGCTCATTGTCTAATATACAAATGTTAAATATATATGTAGTTTTAAAAAAAATCATTAAAATCAAAAACATCTTGATTTAAATAAAAAAATCGATTTAAATCAAATAAATCGATTTTGAAAAAATCAAAAAAAAATCAGTAACCCTTTAATGTTACATTTAAAACACCAAAATAAGTTAGCTGTGAATAAAATTAAAACTGGAGAAAAAAAAGTTTTCTGTTTTTTTTTTTTCGTATATATATCCGAAAAACTAAAATTAAAATTGTGAAACGAACTTTTACAAAACTTGTTTTTACTATAAATATTAAAGATTTTTGAAATAAGTAAAATATCAAAATAAATAAATAAAATCACTTTCTAATTCATACGTTACCTCAAAAAAATTGGATAAATTTAAAAAAGGAGTTAAAATTTGTACTTTGAGCCAAATCGGCTAGTATTGGTATTACCAGTTGAAAGACATTTTTGGAGTTTGGTATATGCCTTTTGCTAGAAAAAGCAAAAAGAAACTATGGAATGCCATTGGTTCGAACAGAGAGATGTAACTGCCTATATATAAATAGGGCTGACAGGCGTTCGGGTTAATTTTTGACATTCAGCTTACTAATGTCGACTCTGACATGGCACAGCCTGTTTGATTACTACTAAATTTCTTGATACTATGCAAACATGTCTGGTGGCATTTCGTTTGTGCGTATTCAAGTTTCAGAGCATCCAGTTTTACTAGCAGGTTTGTTCAAGCCATCACGATTCTTAAGCTCGCCCCTCAAAAAAAAGACAAAAGAAAAAAACACTAACGTGGTGGTAATTTTGAGTACCAGTTTTTAAGCACTCTATACCCCTATCAGTATTAGGAACTCATTTATTAAGGATCTTCTTGGTTTGCTCTTGTGCTTATTTTCTGAGACACAAATCATCACTGTGGCTATACTTGCAGGAGAAGTTGGTTTTGCAAGTTTTAGTTATACAATGGCAATATTTTCAGGATAATACAGTAAAAAGCTTAACTAACTGACTGCTACGCGGAAGCACGATTTCGGATACCTAAGAAAAGTCGGATAGTTGAGTGTGTGCGAAAAAAAAATGGGGAATGTATGCATAGCCTTTTTTTTTAAGATTTTTTATTAAAATAATTGTTTTGTATCCTTTTGAAATGTGCATTAAATATAATTTTCGAGAATACTCTGTATCTTCTCATACGATTATTTACCAAATATTAAGCATTTTAGTTTAACATTGATCATAAAGAAAAGTATGATCTAAAAGTGGCAATTTTTTTAGCCATTAAATATATAGATTGAAATAATATAGCATAATAGACAAATTAACTAGAAAATATTCTAGCTCTTAAGAATAATAAAACTCTTTAATGTCATAGTCCAATCAGATTAGATATAGAATAGCAATTATCTTTAAAAGAATCAGAAAGGGGTTTCGCAGATTACACTCACTGCTGTGATATTACGTAAGTCAATTCAACATCTGCCGTATTGTATTAAATAAATAAGGAAAAGAAAGAGAGGCTTACCCCAATCTGGGTAACTCCATGAGCTTTTTTCCGCAGTTCTATCCTTTAACTTTTTTTTGG